>CAMRHE010001507.1:0-84820 GCA_947044405.1 Leptodactylus fallax | reverse complement strand
TTACCCGAGGACAGCCATGGCATCACTATAGCGTGTTGGAGGTATGCCTTTTGTGGTACGCTCAGAACGCCTAAGTGGAACAAGATTTGAATCAGGAACAGAGTCACTGAAATCAATTAAATCATCTGTCGAAGGGTTCTCTTGCACTAGAGCAATTTGTGGATAACAGCTAAATGGTAGTAGTTTAGGCGCCCACATAAGCTCAGTTAACGTTGGGGGTCTCTCTTTCGCTTCAGAAGGTGACAAGATCTCTGTACTCGTTGTCTCAGCTGGGGGCACCTCTGTGGGTAGTCCTTCTTTAAGGCACAGCTTCAGACGGTTTCGGTGTACTACTTGGGGCTGTCTCCCAGGTTTAGAGATCTCATACACGTCGGATTCAGGATATGGTATGGAGATGATACTGTATGGTTCTTTCTCCCAGAATGGATCCAAGTTCCCATTCCGATGGTTATTCCTTAACCATACACGGTCGCCAACTTTCAGGGGCGCTGCATGGGCGCGATGGTTGTAATCCTCCTGTTGTCTCCTACGAACCTCATCCATGCGCGTTTCAACTATCTCTTTAGCTTCCTCCATACGTCGGCGGTGTTCAACAACCCAGTCTGTTATGGGTAGTGGATTGATGGTGTCAGGGACCTTCACACCAAGGGTTAAGTCTGAAGGAAGTTGACCTTGTCTTCCAAACATTAGATAAAATGGTGCGTATCCCGTAGATGTTTGGGGTGTTGGTGTGTTGTTGTAAATATAGGCCAAGTCCTTGATACGCTCAGGCCACTCAACACCAGGTGTAACTGCGGCTGTTCTTAGCATGCCGATGATCACTTGATTTGCCTTCTCGCACATACCATTCCCTTGAGGGTGATACGCTGTGGTTCGCAACTTCTTGCAGTCTTGGAACTGACACAGCTCACGGAACAATTGGGATTCAAACGCCGATACACGGTCGGTGAGGATATGCTCAGGACAACCGTAATGGCGGACAAACTCTGCGTAGAAGGTCTCAGCCGTAGTTCTTGCTGTAAGATCTCTGACGATGACAAGGAACTTGGAGTAATGATCCACCATCGTCAGAGCGTAGCTGTAGCCGGAACGTGTGGGACCCAACTTCACATGGTCCAGAGCAACAATTTCACACGGCTTTTGAGTCTTAATTGGATGTAGAGGGGCCTTCTGATCTCTTCGACCTTCCTTGGTGATACTACAGGCGGGACACTCCCGGCACCAACTCTCAATGTCACTCCTCATCCCAACCCAATAGAAGCGACGACGGATGGTAGCTTCGGTCTTTTGTACCCCGAAGTGACCGGATCTGTCATGATACGCCTCAAGTATCATCTGTGCGTCTCTTCTTGGTACGAGGATCTGATGAAGCCTTTCACCTGTGACAGGATCAAGAGTGTTTCTAAGTAGAAGGCCTCGTTGGACAAACAGGCGCTTCCTCTGTCGCCAAAGGCGTTTTAATTCCACGTCATGAAGACCTCTCTTTACACGGGTTGGTATTCTTCCTGTAAGCAGGAAATCTGACAATTCTCCTAAAACTCTGCTCTCTTCTTGGAACGTTTTCCACAGAGATGGCTCCTGGAGGGATTCGGCAGCTCTTTTCGTCAGAGATTCTCCTTCTACAGGGACACCAATAGCAACCTGTTGGGCAAACTTGTTGTAGAATGGTGGCATCTCCACCTCTTCCCAGATGTCTTCTCGGGGTGGTTCTTCTCCCACAGGCAACCTTGAGAGTGCATCAGCGTTAGCGTTGGACTTGCTACTGCGATACTTGACAGAGAACTTGTAATTCGCGAGTCTTGAGGCCCACCGTTGTTCAAGGGCTCCCAGTCGAGCAGTGTCCAGATGCGCCAACGGATTGTTATCTGTGTACACGGTAAAGGGTGTGGCAGCCAGGTAGTCTTTAAACTTCTCTGTCACGGCCCAGACAAGCGCCAGAAGTTCGAGTTTGAAAGAACTATAGTTCTGGTCGTTCTTCTCCGCACCTCTCAGACTCCTGCTGGCGTAGGCGATGACTCGCTCTTTGTTGTCCTGAACCTGGGACAACACTGCACCCAAACCTTGGTGACTTGCATCTGTGTACAAGCGGAATGGCTGACTGTAGTCGGGATAGGCTAGAATTGGTGGTTGCGTCAGAAGTGCTTTAAGCTCTTGAAAGGCTTCCTCTTGACGCGCTGTCCAGTCTACCGGAAGCTTTCGGTTGTAGTTTTCTCTGGGACAACCGCGCAACAACTCGTTCAGAGGCTCGGCTACTTGGGCGAAGTGTGGTATGAAACGCCGGTAGTAACCTGCGAATCCAAGGAAGCTTCGGACTTCTTTGACGGTAGTTGGTCTTCGCCAGTTCTGGACTGCAGTGATCTTTTCAGGATCAGGTTGGACGCCTTGTGCGCTCACGACATGCCCAAGGTAGTGAACTTGGGGTTTCAACAGGTAGCACTTGAAGGGCTTCACCTTTAGGCCGTGCTGTATAAGTACCTTGAATACCTCGGACAGGTGACGGAGGTGTTCTTGGTATGTGCGGGAGAATACAATAACATCGTCAAGGTACAGTAGCACACTCTGGAAATTCTCATGGCCGAGGCACCTCTCCATAAGCCGTTGGAATGTGGCTGGGGCATTACATAGCCCAAATGGCATACTATTGAATTCAAAGAGTCCCATCGGGGTCGTAAACGCAGTCTTTTCACGATCTTCAGGCGCCATAGGGACTTGCCAGTATCCACTGGTTAAGTCCAGGGTCGAGAAACAGGTAGCTGATCCCAAAGCCGTTAGAGATTCCTCAATCCGCGGCAATGGGTATGCGTCTTTGTGCGTGACGTTGTTGAGTTTACGATAGTCCACACAAAATCGTAGGGTTCCGTCTTTCTTCTTGACAAGGACTAGCGGGGCTGCCCAGGGGCTGTTACTCTCCCGGATGACATCAGCACCTCGCATCTCTCGGATCAACTTTTTCACCGGTTGGTACATCGCGGGTGGTATTGGACGGTGACGCTCCTTGATTGGATGGTGGTCGCCAGTCAGAATGCGATGTTGTATGGTCGTGGTCTTACCAAAGTCCAATGGGTGTTTGCTGAATGCCTGTTGGTAACGCTTGGCCACATTGCGAACCCCATTGATGTGCTCTATAGGGGTATTGGCGTCTCCCACGTTCAATTCATCCCACCAGGACTTCGTGGCTCCATTCTGAATGTTCTCAGCAGCTTGGGTGGAATGCTGTGTGGCGGTAGAATCACCAGAGAGAATGTCTTCTGGTGCTAACCGGTGTAGCAGGGCCACAGAGTGGAACTTGTGGAGGTTCACGGGAGCATCGCCCAAGTTGACTAAGCGGACAGGAACACGTCCATTGGAAACTGTGACAAGGCTGCGGGCAGCCATGACAAGTGGTTGGCCATCTACCTGTATGGGTTGTAGCAAGGCCTCGTAGTCCTGATTTTCTATGCCCGGACGGGCACGGCACCACACCATAGTTTCTGTTCCAGGCTGTAGGGTTACTGGACGGGTATCTTGGATCCGGACTCGACCAATTTCACCTTGTTTGTTGGCGAACTTGTGCTGGGCATTGAGTACACGAATGGCCCGCTGCTGGTCACTGGGAGAAGCTGTAAGGAGAGAGGCATGCAAGGCATCCAACACTTCTGCAAAGCAATGGCGTAAAACATTCATGCCTAATATTACAACTGCAAACCTATCATCCTCTACATCAGTGACAATTACACCCTGTCTAGGCAGTTTCAAGTCCCCAATCTGGATAGTGGGTTCCCAATAACCCTGCTGTGGTATGGGCTGTCCATTGCTGGCACACAGATTTATCCTTGTGTCAGGTGTTCTATTCAACACACCTAAGTCCCAATGTTCAAGGAACACCTGCTTGCGCAGGGTTGTTACCTGAGATCCAGTGTCCACCAACGCTGTCAGAGGGACGCCGTTCACCCGGATTGTGATGTGTGGGCAGGCTGAGACGAAGCGTGACAATGGCACTGAAGATTCACCTGGGCCCTTCTTCTTTCCTCCCGAGGGGCGGCCCACGGCCTCGGGGGTGGCCCGTTTAACTGAAAACACTGAGGCCTGGTGTGTCCATATCTATGGCAATAGGTACAGTATGGCCTCTCACTCTGCGGAGGTTTCACTGAAGAAGGACGTCTGGGTGGCGACTCAGGTGAGATGTTGAGACTTCGCAAAGGATCACTGGACGATGAAGACGGCTGGGTCAGACGATCTAGACGGACGGTAATCTGTTCCATGGCACGGGTCAGATGATCCACTCGGGCCAGAAGGTCATCTCTGGAGTCTGCTGGTGTAGTCTGCGCAGTTTGGGCAGCAGGTGAGGTACCCAGAGGTAGTGGCAGGACAACTGGAGCAATGCTTGTTGAGGGTCCAGGTGAGGGAGCACAGATGACTGGGCTCGGCTGGGGCTGCTCCTGTCCCAAGACCTGGATGGCAAGGGCCTTGAAGTCAGCAAACGTGATGCTGGGATGTTGTGCAGCAAGCATTCACAACTGACTCTGGAGCAATGTGGTACCCGCCCCTTCTATGAAGCGGTCAAGCAAGATTTTATCAGAGTCCACATTTTCACGTGGATCCACTTGCACCACAGCTCTGAACGCCTCTTGGAGGGATAAAGCATAGTCCCGCAGGATCTCACCAGGTAGTTGTCGTCTGGAAAAGAAGCGCATCTTTACCTCGGAGACAGATCGCACGTCAAAGTTCACCTGGAGTTTGTCCAGAATTTGCCCAGGGGTTCTTTTGTCAGAGGCAGGCCAGGATTTGACCTCCCTAGCTGCAGCACCCTCAAGCTGGCCCAGCAGGATCTGTATCTGCTGTTCTGTATTCAGAGGATAGAACTGGAAGAGAGACAGCATCTTCTCACGAAAGTCCCTGAGGGTATGCGCCTCCCCTTTGTAGCGCGGCAGCCATGGTGCGTCAGGGTAAAATGGCATGGAGAATGGTAGGCTGCTCGCCATGGTCACTGCTGGATCACTAGAAACAGATGGCACAATGTCACTTTGCTCAGTCATGTTGTTTGCAGGTATGACTGAAATTAGGTCGCCGTCTCTTTAAGAAACTCAACTGCTTGCTGGCAGGGAATGGAGACTACAACTTGGAATGCTGTCCCTTTAAGAATGCTGTAGCTATTAACAGAGTCACTGTGATGCAGGCTGACGGTGTGCTCCCCCTCTTTAATGGTGGCACTCCCCACGGACACTGTACACGGAAAACACTCGCTGGGGCCGTGGGAGGACTGAAGGCAAGGACAGGGAGGCACAGTACTCACTGACAGCAACTGCAGCGTGGACCAGAGATCAGCGGTGCACAGCAGGGACGGTGATGCGGCACCGGAGAGTCAGAAATGGCGCTGGCACGTTCGCCTTTCACTTTCTTGTATGGGTGCGCTGGAGCATTGCGCTCAGCATTCTGGGCTCTCCTAAGATGGCGGCAGATGGGTCTCCTGGCCTCATGGGCAGTGCTAAAAATCTCCCGCACTTTTGCAAGGTACAGTTAACCCTTTGTGGGCGTTCTTACACAGCGATGTGGCGCAGCAAACAAGTCCTGGGCGTTTTAACTCTTCCAGGGCTGTAACACACTGAGAGGACAGTCTTTTGGGCTTACTTCAGGGGTATAGGGCTCCCCGTCTTTGTGGCAAGCACTCTCAGGGAATAAACTTGATCTTAGCAAAGTCCACAATAAAGACCGATGCTCTGGAGACAATTTGGCGCACTTTTCGTGGCGACTTTCTCAAAATGGCACACACCCGTATCCTGTTCGTGACGCCAGTTTTTCTTGCGGTGACCAGATGGAAGGTAACGCTGCAGTTGGGATTGCGGGGTGCAAACAGCGCAGACTTGCAACGGTCTCTGGGCACGAGGGCGCAGCGCTGGTGCTGTCCCACGTTACCACCACTGGTACCGGTGATGAGGGGGCTGCACAAATGTTGGTGGTGATTGTTCCCCCGGGGCGCTTCCCCTATACTGTGCCGACTGGTGGTGTTTGGGGCGCCCTGATGTTGTCGGTGCAGAGTCAGACACAGAAACGGTTGTAAAGTTGAACTTTTACTTCCATGGGTGTGGAGGCACAAATGCTTAAACAGTTTCTTCAATACAAAACAACGGGGTACGCCTGGTGACACAGCAAAGTCCTGGGGTGCAGGGTAGACTTGATGAAAGGTGTTCCTAGCCCCTTATACTTCAGTGTTACAGCCCTAAGGTGCGTCTGGGCTCCTATTTGGCTCATAGGAGGATGCCCACCATGATACTAGTACATAATATTCCCCATTCACGTTATATGGTCCTGATAGCTCAGAGTTTCGGGGTGCAATAGTCAGGGTGGCAGGATATTCCACAGGTCTGGCCTTGGCCCCTGGATCCTGTGATACTTGCTATGGAGCACGTGTTCCAGAATGTTCTCTCCACAGTCTCAGGCTGACAAGATAATGATGCTTGACTTCCTTCAGGGCGATGGCTAGGCAGACAGGGGACAGGATCTTCTGAATAGCTGGAGTATGTCAGCTCTCCAACCTTCCTGGGCCTGTCTAGGACTTGAGATTCCTGCACTAAACTCACTGCTTTCTTCACAGGACATCACACTTATCTCCTCACCTCCTCCTCCTAACACTCCACACTTCTAACTCCTCACACGCAGGACCTTCCTGCAGGGGTGTTACCATGGGGACCCAGTGATCAGCTGACCCCTCCCCTTTTCCCAGGCGATGTCCTCCCATTGGACATTTGGTTACTATTCAATCCTATGGGAGGTGTAATGCATGTGTGAGGCTCACTAGGTGGCGCTGTGTTGTGTGAGACTCAGGACCCCCTGCTATGTCACACAGGCTATGAAGCAACAGGAAATAATACAATGCACAGAGATCACCCTCAGCCCAGCCATAGCCAGCTCTGGGATGCCACACCTGCACTTGTATTATGCTCCCTAGTAGCCCTGCACACGGTATTATGCCCCATAGTTCGCCCTGCACTTGTTTTATGTTCCATATTGGCCCCTGCACACGGTATTATGTTCCCTAGTGGCCCCTGCACTTGTATTATGCTCCCTAGTGGCCCCGGCACACAGTATTCTGCTCCATAGTGGCCCCGGCACACAGTATTATGCTCCCTAATGGCCCCTACACACGGTATTATGCTCCCTAGTGGCCCCTGTACTTGTATTACGCTCCCTTGTGGCCCCTGTACTTGTATTATGCTCCCTAGTGGCCCCTGTACTTGTATTATGCTCCCTAGTGGCCCCTTCACTGGTATTAGGCTCCATAGTGGCCCCTGCACATGGTATTGTGCCCCATAGTTGCCCACCCACAAACTATTATTATGCTCTGGGGTCCGAAAAGACCCCAGAGTATAATGATCGGAGACCCAGGGGAGCTGGCAAACATAAAAATCTGTGTTACTTACCTATCCTGGACACCGGTGCACTCCAGGAAACTTTCGGCCCTGTCTAATTGTGCTCAGACATCACATGATCAGACCGGCAACGCGACCTGATGACGTCACCAGAGGCCTCAAGCCTGCTCGGAGTGACATCGGATCGCATGAGAGGTGAGTAGGATATGTTGTTATGTTCCCTCACCTCCCCTGGGTCTCCGATTATTATACTCCGGGGTCTGAAAAGACCCCAGAGTATAATAATAGTAGTATTTGTGGCCCATGGCGGCCTCACTTACCGATGCCTGCGGCTGCTCACAGCGGCATCCACTTCCTCTTCTGCGTCCCATAGCAGAAGGGGAAGCGGGGGCGGCCACGAGCAGACGCAGGGTAAGTAAATAAATAGGCCTTTATCTGCTGGGGATACTCCAACAGGTTACGGCCTATTTATATAAATAAAAAACTTGTCCTCACCTGCCTTCCTTGATGCGGCCGCCACCGCCTCCTGTTGTCCACTACGTATGTGTCTCAGCGTAGGAGGCGCGATTACGCCATTGTATCGCCGCCTGCGCTGTGATGTGGACGTCTCGTAAACCAGCCCAGGAGAGGCCCCGCTTAGCGTTGTTTTTTTTTTTTAAAGTGGCCTGTCCTGGGCTGGTTTACGGTAGATAAATATTAAAAATGCCGCCCCCCAGACAGTGACGGACAGTGCCGCCTGAGGCGGCTGCCTCACTTCGCCTCATTAGCGGTGCGCCCCTGCCTCCGCCTATACTCTCCGCCTATACTCTCCTCCTATACCTTCCGCCTATACTCTCCGCCTATACATTCCATCTTCTATCACATTCTGCTCTCATGTAGAATTATTGATATACACTCATTGACAATGAAATAATACCGCCCCCAGATAGAAATGTCAGATTGCTGCAATACTCACCATACAGTCATGCCTTGGGCAGATATATCAGTGACTACAGGTCTGCTCTGGGTATTGCCACAAGATGGGGTAAAAGTGCTCCCCCCGATGCCCTATAAAAAGGCTCACAGAGGCTACTTTTGGGTAGTGTACCTCTTGGTGTGAGATCATTGACTGCTAGACATGCCTTTATGATGTAATGAAAGACATTTTGCCAAGTTGACAGACTTTGAGAGGGGACATATTATTGATCAGAGAGGTGCAGGATATTGGGAGATGTTGGGAGCTGCGGTTACGGAAGGGCAGGCACATGTAGTGAACAGACCTTGGACAGCCCAGACAGACCAGTTGAGAAGATCATTTGATTCGCCGACACGCCTGAGAAGCTCCCACAGTTTTTCTTGTCCATCATCCAGACACACGTCACCTTCATTACACCCCCAGTCTCTGCCTGGACCATATACAGGCCCCTAGTACAAGGAAATTTGTTGTCACATTACGTGTCCTGCCATTGACAGCCAGCCTTCATCTGCTGGGGTGTCGTGAATGAGAAACCTGGTCTTCTATGGAATGGACTGTATCATCTATTGCAGTGATTCTCAAGACGTGGTAAGTGTACCCCAGGGGTACGCGTGGTGAGAGCCCCAAATGGTAGTTTGTGGGGTTCATCACGCTCAAGCTGCAATTATACTTTGGGGTTTCTTCAGACCCCAGAGTATAATAAGCAGAGGTCCTAGGGAGGGGATCAGACAATGTTACTCACCTCTCCTGGGCTCCTCCACCCTCCAGAGATGACATCAGGGCCTGCGATTGGGCCTCAGCGGTCATGTAGGTCACGTGGCATAATGACACTATGATGTTAGGCTTCATTATGCTACGTGACCGATGAGGCCGATGTCATCTCTAGAGGAGGGAAGAGCCCCAAAATATGTATCTACAGATGGGGTCAATCTTCTATCTGGCGGAGTCTCTGCTTTGGACATGGATTTGATACACAGAATAGCCCCATTGATATTAATGTCACTGGCAGGGACAATACCATCAATTCCTCTACAGATATTATACGGTTTATCCATGTTCATTTTAAGGACTCTTGCAGGAAGTTGAGTAGCACTGAGTTCACAAAAACATCAGGGAACTGGTAATATGGTAATCAAAGGGGCTGTACTGCCTGCAAGTAGTATTAATATCAATGAGACTGTACTGCCTGTCAGTGGTATTAATATCAATGGGGCTATGCTGACTGTCAGTGGTATTAATATCAATGGGGCTGTTCTGGCTGTCCGTGGTATTAACATCAATGGTGCTGTTCTGCCTGTCAGTGGTATTAATATCAATGGGGCTGTTCTGGCTGTCCGTGGTATTAATATCAATGAGACTGTACTGCCTGTCAGTGGTATTAACATCAATGGGGCTGTTCTGCCTGTCAGTGGTATTAACATCAATGGGGCTGTACTGCCTGTCAACGGTATTAATATCAATGGAGCTGTACTGCCTGTCAGTGGTATTAATATCAATGGGGCTGTTCTGCCTGTCAGTGGTATTAATATCAATGGGGCTGTTCTGCCTGTCAGTAGTATTAACATCAATGGGGCTGTTCTGCCTGTCAGCGGTATTAATTTCAATGGGGCTATACTGCCTGTCAGTGGTATTAATATCAATGGGGCTGTTCTGCCTGTCAGTGGTATTAACATCAATGGGTCTGTTCTGCCTGTCAGCGGTATTAATATCAATGGGGCTGTACTGCCTGTCAGTGGTATTAATATCAATGGGGCTGTACTGCCTGTCAGCGGTATTAATATCAATGGGGCTGTACTGCCTGTCAGCGGTATTAATATCAATGGGGCTGTACTGCCTGTCAGTGGTATTAATATCAATGAGACTGTACTGCCTGTCAGTTTCATGTACTGTACCAATTGGCCCCTGGGGACTGAGCCTTTGTGCTTTCTATTTTCTCTCTCCTATGATTCTCACCATGTTTAGTGCTCACCATTTCAACCAGACAGTCTCACCTCTCATTCTGCAAATACTGATAAATCCTCGGACCTGCCCTTGGTGCTTGGTGCATGGAATTAATAATAATTCATGGGTGGAGAACCTCCAATATGGCAGCAGGACGAGACTCATTGACAGTGATTGGTCGGAATTTGCACATATGTAGTTAGTGCTGTTGTAGGACTGTCTGGGGGGATTTTGGCACTAATATGAAATATATATTGATGTATATTCCAGTACAGGCTTTAATTCTTTTTACCTGACACCAAGTGTTGTAGGAGATCAGTAAAAGTAGGGGGTGTGGTGTTCTGGATAAATATGGTGTTTGTAATGCACAGGGGGCGCTATTGCATATCTTTGATTTGAACGCGAAGATAGTGCTTTCTGGTATTTTGTCGGTAATTGACAGGAAGGTTTAACTGAGGTGCGTATTGTGAGCAGTCATATATCCTCTACTGCACATTACTATATATACGGTATTATATGTCACCTTGCAGCCCTGTAACCTGTATAAAAGTCATCCCAGGCCCTCCTGCTTTTATCCAATCACAGGGCTCCGCACTGACGTCTCATGTTATATCTTACTTGTTCTATATTTCCTAACTCAGGGCTATGAAAGAGAATGTAATATGATAAGGGTACACAAGGCCGGGACTAAGGATTATTAAAGGGGCATTAAAGGGGTTTCCAGGGTTTAAAACACATAATATTGTCAGTGGCATATGCAAATGAGTTTGACCTTTACTGTATATGCAAATGAGATTGACCTTTTGTATTGGAATTCCGAGACCATTATGACATCACCACAACATGATGACATCACAATGATGGCAAGTGCATATATAGACCTGACACTACCTCAGTTGTTCAGAGGATGGTGAGAGATGAAGATGTCCATGCTGAGGAGAGGACTACACCAGGTATGTACAGTATAGCTTTACCACATTACTATAGGGGGCGCCATGCTGGGGAGAATTTAGGATTCAGTGTAGATGGATCTAACCTTCCTCTATAATCACATAATTTATTCTATTAATAAATTAATAACTTATTTATTCTAATAGTAATACTTGGGTAAGGATTAAAGATGGGCGAACCCCAGAAGATTTGTTTCCTCCTGTGTTTGGATAGAGCCGGAAGGGAAATTGTTCTTCAGATCCCAGAGTATAATAGGTGGAGGCCCAGGGGAGGTGACAAAAACATTTCTACTCACCTCCGGTTACCTCTTCTGGGCCACCTGGCAGCCTCCGGGGCTCTGTGTCCTCCTCCTGGCAGTGTCCGGCATCTTCTCTGATGTCATGCACCCGGAGTCACCCCTGAAGAGACCCCATAGTGCAATCATTTATTGTTGGCAGCCATTTTAGTATCCCTTTTTCCAGCAGATAGGAGAAGTGTACGCCCTTTCTTTATCTTTCCCATTCCAATCCTGTATGATTGCAGCCTAAGGGTAAGGCCACACGTATTGGGTTGCAGTGAAAAAGCTTTACGGGAAAGACCATGGCGGAAACATATTGCGGTTTTTCCTGCAGCGCTTTTCACAGAAAGTCTGCAGAGGTTTCCTCAAGTGGTAATTTTAAAATCGCCTCCACGGATCTATCTCCAAAGAGGGAAAGACACAAATTCTACTAGAGGTTCCAAAATTTCCAGAGACTTCCCCAAGTGACCGGGAACATGACAATTATTTTGAAAGTTTTTTTAACATACACTTGGGGGAAAAGAAGGTGAGATGTATTATGTTACTTTGTAAACCAAAAATGAATCCATAACATAACATAATAATGTGATCCTTCCCCTGCTGATAAGCCCCGCCCAGCTGACTCCACCCATGCTTTACAAATCTGGCAAGCATTGCTAATTTTTGCACAAATGAGATGTGCAGCAAAGCTTGTGACGTTTTCCCACCACAATCCTGGAGCTTTATATATAAGAAAATATTAGGGACTGAGGGGTTTTCCTATCTAATCGGGCAACTTGAGACATGGCAGATTTATCACAGATTGCCAGTGTGGATTGTGACCTCATTTCTGGTATAATACATGAGGGTGGGGTTTAGTAAATATAAGATTCATGTCCAGTCCATCAAGAAATAGTTATAATAGATGGAGACAACAACCCACTGACATGTGATGTCACTTCCTGTGGGCGGTTTCATTGAGAAGTCAGGCTCCTCACATGTGATGTCACTTCCTGTGGCTGGTTTCATGTGGTCATGTTGCCTCTTTCTCCATTGTTCTTCATGTCCTTGTATTGTGAATGACTTGATATCTGTGTGATGGTGACGGCTTCATGTTTAGTAATCACTCACTTTCTATATATCACTTTATTTCAGCCTCTCCATTAGCACATGGACGGAGCCGCCTCCTCCACAGGCATTTAGAGGTAAGTACCGGAGCGTTATACCCGACACTTATCATTCCTATCATCTTCATTTACAAATAGATTTTATATTATTTTTATATCATATTATTATTATTTTAGATTTGGTGACTTAATAACTAGACAAGGGGGTGTGGCCAAATTACCTACAATAAACAATGTCTTTCCATAGGATCTATAGGGGGATGTGAGCCCCAGGAAAATAGGGGAGGGGGGGTTACATTATCAGGTTCCTTTGGTATCAGTAATTACAGATGTAATTCTCCAGTTTTCCTGCAGAGGCGCTGCAGGGGAAAATAACACATAGCCTTTGTTTTAGTGAAATCATAGATTTTCTAAGGAGCGTTTTTTAACTGGAAATTCCCGGGGTATGAGCAGCCGCACTCTCCAATCTGAAAGCAGTTTATTAAGTGTAAATGCAACTAGTAGAGCTGAGGTGTGGCTGGGCAGCTCAGGGGTGGGGCTAGGGGGGTGGGGCTAAGACAATTAGAAGATCAGAGGAAATGATTGATTTTGTTTTTCTCCTTTCTTTTGCATGAGCAGAAGTTATTTACACAAAGTCTTCTCAAGAAGAAAATCGTCTCATCACAACAAGTCATCACAACGTTCTCAAATTCTCATCGCAAGACTACAAATCACAGAACACATCTTGTATTAGACTAGGGATTAGAGGGTTCCTTCTTTTAGATTGTAAGCTCCTCAGGGCAGGGACATTAACCTTTTAATGACCACTCCCACTATATTTCATGCCATGAGCGCCTTCATAGTCTACAATTGTTTTGTTTTTTTTTCTCCTAAATTGCCCCTGATGATTTTTTGGGGTCAGTGTAGCTGAAGCCGTAACCGCTCATGGCGTGCACGCAGCCGCAGGATTTTTGGTTTGACATGGCTGCCGGTTGAAACTCATAACGGTGGTCCTTAAAGGGTCAATGATGGTTTTCTTTAGATTGTAAGCTCATAAGAGCAGGGCCGGTCTTATCAGGTCAGAAGGAACCCTCCAAAATAGATTGTAAGCCATGAAGTCAATCTCTGGTCAATAGACTTCTGGAGACTGACTTTTTTGGCAGGAATCCTCTCTTTAGACTAGGGCTAATGATGACCAGGATGGTTCCTATCTCTGAGGTTGGGGCTACATGGTGGCCTTGGCTGCGGTGTATGTCATGTGGTTGGAGGTCGCAGTGTAGCGCTTTTTCCATTAGCTCTAATGGAAGTGAATGTGGTTGCGTTATGACGAGCAAGTAAGAGCGTCGAGTCTTCTAATAGGGATTAGTAGATTGGTGTTCTGGGAGTGGTTGCAACTGATGGTCGGGTCCAAAACTCAAAATGACCTGTATCGTTGGGCGATCGCGCCCTTGTGAGTCATCGAGACACAACTGCATTCACGTTCCCTGGCAGAGATGCCAGCTGCACTACACATAGGTCTTTGGCTGTGTGATGTGTGTTGTGGCTGAAGTCGTCGAGTAGCTCCTGCTCTAGAGATAAGCGGCCATCATGGACATCATTTATTATGTATCACCATAGAGAGGATTCCTTACTGTAGTCTGTAAGCTCTCCGGGGCAGGATAATCCCCATCATTACAGGGAATGAGATACACGACGTATCTACAACTATACACATAGTAAGCCTCCGGGCAATATTCTTAGTGTGTAAGCTCTCCGGAGCAGGATAACCCCGATCATTACAGGGGATGATATTATGTTATTTTATTACGACCACCAAACGGAAAGAAACCCCCCCCCGGGGGGGGGGGGGCCCCCCCCCCCCCCCCCCCCCCCCCCCCCCCCCCCCCCCCCCCCCCCCCCCGCCCCCCCCCCCCCCCCCCCCCCCCCCCCCCGCGGGGGGGGGCCCCCCCACTTTTGTTTTTTTTTTCCCCCCCCGCCCCCCCCCCTATACTGTGCCGACTGGTGGTGTTTGGGGCGCCCTGATGTTGTCGGTGCAGAGTCAGACACAGAAACGGTTGTAAAGTTGAACTTTTACTTCCATGGGTGTGGAGGCACAAATGCTTAAACAGTTTCTTCAATACAAAACAACGGGGTACGCCTGGTGACACAGCAAAGTCCTGGGGTGCAGGGTAGACTTGATGAAAGGTGTTCCTAGCCCCTTATACTTCAGTGTTACAGCCCTAAGGTGCATCTGGGTTCCTATTTGGCTCATAGGAGGATGCCCACCATGATACTAGTACATAATATTCCCCACTCACGTTATGTGGTCCTGATAGCTCAGAGTTTCGGGGTGCAATAGTCAGGGTGGCAGGATATTCCACAGGTCTGGCCTTGGCCCCTGGATCCTGTGATACTTGCTATGGAGCACGTGTTCCAGAATGTTCTCTCCACAGTCTCATGCTGACAAGATAATGATGCTTGACTTCCTTCAGGGCGATGGCTAGGCAGACAGGGGACAGGATCTTCTGAATAGCTGGAGTATGTCAGCTCTCCAACCTTCCTGGGCCTGTCCAGGACTTGAGATTTCTGCACTAAACTCACTGCTTTCTTCACAGGACATCACACTTATCTCCTCACCTCCTCCTCCTAACACTCCACACTTCTAACTCCTCACACGCAGGACCTTCCTGCAGGGGTGTTACCATGGGGACCCAGTGATCAGCTGACTCCTCCCCTTTTCCCAGGCGATGTCCTCCCATTGGACATTTGGTTACTATTCAATCCTATGCGAGGTGTAATGCATGTGTGAGGCTCACTAGGTGGTGCTGTGTTGTGTGAGACTCAGGACCCCCTGCTATGTCACACAGGCTATGAAGCAACAGGAAATAATACAATGCACAGAGATCACCCTCAGCCCAGCCATAGCCAGCTCTGGGATGCCACATACTCCCCCTCTTTCACTGAGCCGACCTCGGCGACGGGCTGGGGTGAAGGTGAGAAATGTAACATAACGTTAATAAATACGAATAAAGTGCAAATGTCACTAACAGTTTAGAAAAATAAAATACTTAGAAACTTGAGGTAAGACCTCCCGGCATAGTCCTGGAATGTCCATGAGAAGTCTGAAGGGTAACTGAGAGATAATTAAACTCAGACTTATGGAACCTTTTGGCGGTACCATCAGACAGTCCATATAGAAACAACAGTAGTGCAAATGGGTCCAGAGGCTCTCTGGCACAAATTTCGTGAGTGTCCATTATCATGAGAGTCTCTCTGAGAAACAATAAACAGTCCTTTCTGTAAGGAAGAGTAGGCACTCTAGCACGAATGTCCATACCGCAATGGGGTAACAGAACTTCCTTGGCTCGGTGAGCCAGGCACTATGGCTTGGATTGTTGCATATAAATGTAAATACTATATTACATGGCAAGATATTATATATATACTGTATATACACACAGGAAAAACATTAATGTAATCAGAGCAGGAATAACATATATACAGAAGCAGAGACAGTTAACCTCTTTTACCCGAGGACAGCCATGGCATCACTATAGCGTGTTGGAGGTATACCTTTTGTGGTACGCTCAGAACGCCTAAGAGGAACGAGATTTGAATCAGGAACAGAGTCACTGAAATCAATTAAATCATCTGTCGAAGGGTTCTCTTGCACTAGAGCAATTGGTGGATAACAGCTAAATGGTAGTAGTTTAGGCGCCCACATAAGCTCAGTTAACGTTGGGGGTCTCTCTTTTGCTTCAGAAGGTGACAAGATCTCTGTACTCGTTGTCTCAGCTGGGGGCACCTCTGTGGGTAGTCCTTCTTTAAGGCACAGCTTCAGACGGTTTCGGTGTACTACTTGGGGCTGTCTCCCAGGTTTAGAGATCTCATACACGTCGGATTCAGGATATGGTATGGAGATGACACTGTATGGTTCTTTCTCCCAGAATGGATCCAATTTCCCATTCCGATGGTTATTCCTTAACCATACACGGTCGCCAACTTTCAGGGGCG
This sequence comes from Leptodactylus fallax, assembly GCA_947044405.1. Lineage (NCBI taxonomy): Eukaryota > Metazoa > Chordata > Amphibia > Anura > Leptodactylidae > Leptodactylus > Leptodactylus fallax. The sequence continues at coordinate 68,272 of CAMRHE010001507.1, read as the reverse complement.
CTGCATGGGCGTGACGGTTGTAATCCTCCTGTTGTCTCCTACGAACCTCATCCATGCGCGTTTCAACTATCTCTTTAGCTTCCTCCATACGTCGGCGGTGTTCAACAACCCAGTCTGTTATGGGTAGTGGATTGATGATGTCAGGGACCTTCACACCAAGGGTTAAGTCTGAAGGAAGTTGACCTTGTCTTCCAAACATTAGATAAAATGGTGCGTATCCCGTAGATGTTTGGGGTGTGTTGTTGTAAATATAGGCCAAGTCCTTGATACGCTCAGGCCACTCAACACCAGGTGTAACTGCGGCTTTTCTTAGCATGCCGATGATCACTTGATTTGCCTTCTCGCACATACCATTCCCTTGAGGGTGATACGCTGTGGTTCGCAACTTCTTGCAGTCTTGGAACTGACACAGCTCACGGAACAATTGGGATTCAAACGCCGATCCACGGTCGGTGAGGATATGCTCAGGACAACCGTAATGGCGGACAAACTCTGCGTAGAAGGTCTCAGCCGTAGTTCTTGCTGTAAGATCTCTGACAGGCACGATGACAAGGAACTTGGAGTAATGATCCACCATTGTCAGAGCGTAGCTGTAGCAGGAACGTGTGGGACCCAACTTCACATGGTCCAGAGCAACAATTTCACACGGCTTTTGAGTCTTAATTGGATGTAGAGGGGCCTTCTGATCTCTTCGACCTTCCTTGGTGATACTACAGGCGGGACACTCTCGGCACCAACTCTCAATGTCACTCCTCATCCCAACCCAATAGAAGCGACGACGGATGGTAGCTTCGGTCTTTTGTACCCCGAAGTGACCGGATCTGTCATGATACGCCTCAAGTATCATCTGTGCGTCTCTTCTTGGTACGAGGATCTGATGAAGCCTTTCACCTGTGACAGGATCAAGAGTGTTTCTATGTAGAAGGCCTCGTTGGACAAACAGGCGCTTCCTCTGCCGCCAAAGGCGTTTTAATTCCACGTCATGAAGACCTCTCTTTACACGGGTTGGTATTCTTCCTGTAAGCAGGAAATCTGACAATTCTCCTAAAACTCTGCTCTCTTCTTGGAACGTTTTCCACAGAGATGGCTCCTGGAGGGATTCGGCAGCTGTTTTCGCCAGAGATTCTCCTTCTACAGGAACAACAATAGCAACCTGTTGGGCAAACTTGTTGTAGAATGGTGGCATCTCCACCTCTTCCCAGATGTCTTCTCGGGGTGGTTCTTCTCCCACAGGCAACCTTGAGAGTGCATCAGCGTTAGCGTTGTACTTGCCACTGCGATACTTGACAGAGAACTTGTAATTCGCGAGTCTTGAGGCCCACCGTTGTTCAAGGGCTCCCAGTCGAGCAGTGTCCAGATGCGCCAACGGATTGTTATCTGTGTACACGGTAAAGGGTGTGGCAGCCAGGTAGTCTTTAAACTTCTCTGTCACGGCCCAGACAAGCGCCAGAAGTTCGAGTTTGAAAGAACTATAGTTCTGGTCGTTCTTCTCCGCGCCTCTCAGACTCCTGCTGGCGTAGGCGATGACTCGCTCTTTGTTGTCCTGAACCTGGGACAACACTGCACCCAAACCTTGGTGACTTGCATTTGTGTACAAGCGGAATGGCTGACTGTAGTTGGGATAGGCTAGAATTGGTGGTTGCGTCAGAAGTGCTTTAAGCGCTTGAAAGGCTTCCTCTTGACGCGCTGTCCAGTCTACCGGAAGTTTTCGGTTGTAGTTTTCTCTGGGACAACCGCGCAACAACTCGTTCAGAGGCTCGGCTACTTGGGCGAAGTGTGGTATGAAACGCCGGTAGTAACCTGCGAATCCAAGGAAGCTTCGGACTTCTTTGACGGTAGTTGGTCTTCGCCAGTTCTGGACTGCAGTGATCTTTTCAAGATCAGGTTGGACGCCTTGTGCGCTCACGACATGCCCAAGGTAGTGAACTTGGGGTTTCAACAGGTAGCACTTGGAGGGCTTCACCTTTAGGCCGTGCTGTATAAGTACCTTGAATACCTCGGATAGGTGACGAAGGTGTTCTTGGTATGTCCGGGAGAATACAATAACATCGTCCAGGTACAGTAGCACACTCTGGAAATTCTCATGGCCGAGGCACCTCTCCATAAGCCGTTGGAATGTGGCTGGGGCATTACATAGCCCAAATGGCATACTATTGAATTCAAAGAGTCCCATCGGGGTCGTAAACGCAGTCTTTTCACGATCTTCAGGCGCCATAGGGACTTGCCAGTATCCACTGGTTAAGTCCAGGGTCGAGAAACAGGTAGCTGATCCCAAAGCCGTTAGAGATTCCTCAATCCGCGGCAATGGGTATGCGTCTTTGTGCGTGACGTTGTTGAGTTTACGATAGTCCACACAAAATCGTAGGGTTCCGTCTTTCTTCTTGACGAGGACTAGCGGGGCTGCCCAGGGGCTGTTACTCTCCCGGATGACATCAGCACCTCGCATCTCTCGGATCAACTTTTTCACCGGTTGGTACATCGCGGGTGGTATTGGACGGTGACGCTCCTTGATTGGATGGTGGTCGCCAGTCAGAATGCGATGTTGTATGGTCGTGGTCTTACCAAAGTCCAATGGGTGTTTGCTGAATGCCTGTTGGTAACGCTTGGCCACATTGCGAACCCCATTGATGTGCTCTATAGGGGTATTGGCGTCTCCCACGTTCAAGTCATCCCACCAGGACTTCGTGGCTCCATTCTGAATGTTCTCAGCAGCTTGGGTGGAACGCTGTGTGGCGGTAGAATCACCAGAGAGAATGTCTTCTGGTGCTAACCGGTGTAGCAGGGCCACAGAGTGGAACTTGTGGAGGTTCACGGGAGCATCGCCCAAGTTGACTAAGCGGACAGGAACACGTCCATTGGAAACTGTAACAAGGCTGCGGGCAGCCATGACAAGTGGTTGGCCAGTTACCTGTATGGGTTGTAGCAAGGCCTCGTAGTCCTGATTTTCTATGCCCCGACGGGCACGGCACCACACCATAGTTTCTGTTCCAGGCTGTAGGGTTACTGGATGGGTATCTTGGATCTGGACTCGACCAATTTCACCTTGTTTGTTGGCGAACTTGTGCTGGGCATTGAGTACACGAATGGCCCGCTGAATGGTCTGCTGGTCACTGGGAGAAGCTGTAAGGAGAGAGGCATGCAAGGCATCCAACACTTCTGCAAAGCAATGGCGTAAAACATTCATGCCTAATATTACAACTGCAAACCTATCATCCTCTACATCAGTGACAATTACACCCTGTCTAGGCAGTTTCAAGTCCCCAATCTGGATAGTGGGTTCCCAATAACCCTGCTGTGGTATGGGCTGTCCATTGCTGGCACACAGATTTATCCATGTGTCAGGTGTTCTATTCAACACACCTAAATCCCAATGTTCAAGGAACACCTGCTTGCGCAGGGTTGTTACCTGAGATCCAGTGTCCACCAACGCTGTCAGAGGGACGCCGTTCACCCGGATTGTGATGTGTGGGCAGGCTGAGACGAAGCGTGACAATGGCACTGAAGATTCACCTGGGCCCTTCTTCTTTCCTCCCGAGGGGCGGCCCGCTGCCTCGGGGGTGGCCCGTTTAACTGAAAACACTGAGGCCTGGTGTGTCCATATCTATGGCAATAGCTACAGTATGGCCTCTCACTCTGCGGAGGTTTCACTGAAGACGGACGTCTGGGCGGCGACTCAGGTGAGATGTTGAGACTTCGCAAAGGATCACTGGACGATGAAGACGGCTGGGTCAGACGATCTAGACGGACGGTGATCTGTTCCATGGCACGGGTCAGATGATCCACTCGGGCCAGAAGGTCATCTCTGGAGTCTGCTGGTGTAGTCTGCGCAGTTTGGGCAGCAGGTGAGGTACCCAGAGGTAGTGACAGGACAACTGGAGCGATGCTTGTTGAGGGTCCAGGTGAGGGAGCACAGATGACTGGGCTCGGCTGGGGCTGCTCCTGTCCCAAGACCTGGATGGCAAGGGCCTTGAAGTCAGCAAATGTGATGCTGGGATGTTGTGCAGCAAGCATTCGCAACTGACTCTGGAGCAAGGTGGTACCCGCCCCTTCTATGAAGCGGTCAAGCAAGATTTTATCAGAGTCCACATTTTCGCGTGGATCCACTTGCACCACAGCTCTGAACGCCTCTTGGAGGGATAAAGCATAGTCCCGCAGGGTCTCACCAGGTAGTTGTCGTCTGGAAAAGAAGCGCATCTTTACCTCGGAGACAGATCGCACGTCAAAGTTCACCTGGAGTTTGTCCAGAATTTGCCCAGGGGTTCTTTTGTCAGAGGCAGGCCAGGATTTGACCTCCCTATCTGCAGCACCCTCAAGCTGGCCAAGCAGGATCTGTATCTGCTGTTCTGTATTCAGAGGATAGAACTGGAAGAGAGACAGCATCTTCTCACGAAAGTCCCTGAGGGTATGCGCCTCCCCTTTGTAGCGCGGCAGCCATGGTGCGCCAGGGTAAAATGGCATGGAGAATGGTAGGCTGCTCGCCATGGGCACTGCTGGATCACTAGAAACAGATGGCACAATGTCACTTTGCTCAGTCATGTTGTTTGCAGGTATGACTGAAATTAGGTCGCCGTCTCTTTAAGAAACTCAACTGCTTGCTGGCAGGGAATGGAGACTACAACTTGGAATGCTGTCCCTTTAAGAATGCTGTAGCTATTAACAGAGTCACTGTGATGCAGGCTGACGGTGTGCTCCCCCTCTTTAATGGTGGCACTCCCCACGGACACGGTACACGGAAAACACTCGCTGGGGCCGTGGGAGGACTGAAGACAAGGACAGGGAGGCACAGTACTCACTGACAGCAAGTGCAGCGTGGACCAGAGATCAGCGGTGCACAGCAGGGACGGTGATGCGGCACCGGAGAGTCAGAAATGGCGCTGGCACGTTCGCCTTTCACTTTCTTGTATGGGTGCGCTGGAGCATTGCGCTCAGCATTCTGGGCTCTCCTAAGATGGCGGCAGATGGGTCTCCTGGCCTCATGGGCAGTGCTAAAAATCTCCCGCACTTTTGCAAGGTACAGTTAACCCTTTGTGGGCGTTCTTACACAGCGATGTGGCGCAGCAAACAAGTCCTGGGCGTTTTAACTCTTCCAGGGCTGTAACACACTGAGAGGACAGTCTTTAGGGCTTACTTCAGGGGTATAGGGCTCCCCCTCTTTGTGGCAAGTACTCTCAGGGAATAAACTTGATCTTAGCAAAGTCCACAATAAAGACCGATGCTCTGGAGACAATTTGGCGCACTTTCCGTGGCAACTTTCTCAAAATGGCACACACCCGTATCCTGTTCGTGACGCCAGTTTTTCTTGCGGTGACCAGATGGAAGGTAACGCTGCAGTTGGGATTGCGGGGTGCAAACAGCGCAGACTTGTCACGGTCTCTGGGCACGAGGGCGCAGCGCTGGTGCTGTCCAACGTTACCACCACTGGTACCGGTGATGAGGGGGCTGCACAAATGTTGGTGGTGATTGTTCCCCCGGGGCGCTTCCCCTATACTGTGCCGACTGGTGGTGTTTGGGGCGCCCTGATGTTGTCGGTGCAGAGTCAGACACAGAAACGGTTGTAAAGTTTAACTTTTACTTCCATGGGTGTGGAGGCACAAATGCTTAAACAGTTTCTTCAATACAAAACAACGGGGTACGCCTGGTGACACAGCAAAGTCCTGGGGTGCAGGGTAGACTTGATGAAAGGTGTTCCTAGCCCCTTATACTTCAGTGTTACAGCCCTAAGGTGCATCTGGGTTCCTATTTGGCTCATAGGAGGATGCCCACCATGATACTAGTACATAATATTCCCCACTCACGTTATGTGGTCCTGATAGCTCAGAGTTTCGGGGTGCAATAGTCAGGGTGGCAGGATATTCCACAGGTCTGGCCTTGGCCCCTGGATCCTGTGATACTTGCTATGGAGCACGTGTTCCAGAATGTTCTCTCCACAGTCTCATGCTGACAAGATAATGATGCTTGACTTCCTTCAGGGCGATGGCTAGGCAGACAGGGGACAGGATCTTCTGAATAGCTCCCCCCCCCCCCCCCCCCCCCCCCCCCCCCGCCCTTCCCCCCCCCCCCCCCCCCCCCCCCCCCCCCCCCCCCCCCCCCCCCCCCCCCCCCCCCCCCCCCCCCCCCCCCCCCCCCCCCCCCCCCCCCCCCCCCGCGGCGCCCCCCCGGGGGGGGGGGGGGGGGGGGGGGCGGGCGGCCGCCCCCCCCCCCCTCCCCCCCGGGGGCCCCCCCCCTTGGATTTTTTGTTTTTTTTTTATTCTAGGGGGGGGGGAGGGGGGGGGGGGGGGGCCAGTTGGGGGGGGGTTGTGGGGGGGGCCCCGCCCCCCCCCCTATGCCACACGGGCAAAGAAGAAACAGGAAAAAAAAAAACCCACAGAGACCCCCCCCAGCCCAGCCACAGCCAGCTCTGGGATGCCACATTATTGTATACACATCTATGTACATTGTGAACCCTCGGGCAGTATTTCATATTCTGTAAGCTCTTCGGAGCAGGTTTTTGGTATGGCAGTAGGCAGATGGATAGACATGATCCAGGGTTATATCACCGATCGCCATATTTGGGGTCAGGGAGGAATTATTTTTTTCCCCTGAGACTCAGATCTCTAGGGTTTTTCTTCGCCTTCCTCTGGATCATCGGATTGGGTCTTTTATCTCAGGACCTTATTTATGGATGGTCAGATGGACCATCACAGACGCTCAGACTCCATGGACCTGAGATAGGAATCACAACCCCCATCATTTAGTAGGATATAATACAAGCCATTATTATTAATGGCTCCTCTGCTTATTGCTAATAAATGGTATTATAATATAAATTCAGCCGTTCCCGTGTCCGGTGTCATTTATTGTCTCCGATTATTTCATTACACAATTACCATAATTCACAGAGATACAAACAGAGCCGCATAGTCGTCCATGTACAGATGGAGCAGGCGGTCTATGATCTGCCACATAGTTGTCCATGTACAGATGGAGTAGGCGGTCTATGATCCACCACATAGTAATGCATGTACAGATGGAGCAGGCGGTCTATGATCCACCAAATAGTTGTCCATGTACAGATGGAGCAGGAGGTCTATGATCCGCCACATAGTTGTCCATGTACAGATGGAGCAGGCGGTTTATGATCCGCCACATAGTTGTCCATGTACAGATGGAGCAGGCGGTCTATGAACCGCCACATAGCCGTCCATGTACATATGGAGCAGGCGGTCTATGATCCGCCACATAGTTGTCCATGTACATATGGAGCAGGCGGTCTATGATCCGCCACATAGTCGTCCATGTACAGATGGAGCAGGCGGTCTATGATCCGCCACATAGTTATCCATGTACAGATGGAGCAGGCGGTCTATGATCCGCCACATAGTTGTCCATGTCAGATGGAGCAGGCGGTCTATGATCCGCCACATAGTCGTCCATGTGCAGATGGAGGAGGCGGCTTATGAACTATTGTGGCGCACTAAGAATGATCAGACTGTGCTTACACTACTTGGGGTAAGCTGGACCGCAGAGTGAAGGCAAAAGGGCCAACAAGTGCTAAGCATCTCTGGGAACTCCTTCAAGACTGTTGGAAGACCATTTCAGGTGACTACCTCTTGAAGCTCATCAAGAGAATGCCAAGAGTGTGCAAAGCAGTAATCAAAGCAAAAGGTGGCTACTTTGAAGAACCTAGAGTATAAGACATATTTTCAGTTATTTCACACTTTTTTGTTAAGTATATAATTCCACATGTGTTAATTCATAGTTTTGATGGCTTCAGTGTGAATCTACAATTTATATTGTTATGAAAATACAGAAAACTCTTGGAATGAGAAAGTGTGTCCAAACTTTTGGTCTGTACTGTATATGGCTGCAGCCAGGCTGAATTCCCACCCAGTGGGGGGAAAAAACCCAATTCTCAGGCTCAGTGGAAGTCTCAGCAGACAGACCCCCATCAATCAGGTATTTATCCTCTATCATTTAGGTGAATACAGGGCAGTAACATTCTGTGACTTACAGGTGACGTCTCTGACTATTCCTTCACATTTCCCTTCTCTTCCCATTGGACCGCCATGACCACTTCTTCCAGTCTCTGTAAAGTTTGCAGCACAGACATCTTTGGCTCCTCACTTTTCCAGGCATCTGACCCACATTGTCCTCACCTGCACACCCATCCTGCTGCTACCCCAATTATAAAATATATGATATAACCCCCCCATAATGAATAATACCCCCAAGTGCATCTTTATATTAATAATGTCCATGTCTACCCCCATAAATAGTGCCCCCTATTAATAATGCCCCAGGTGTTAACTAATTAAAAGGTGTTCCAGGTCATTAATGAACTAATCAGTGGGGCTCAAACACCCAGGACCCCACTGATCAGCTGTTTGAATGAACCCTGGTACCTGTGTAAGTGCCGTGACCGCTTCTCTGTTTACATAGTGTCATTCATGTCATAGCGGCCATGTAATGGAACTACATCCTCGTCCTATACACGTCTATGTGACAAGGCTGGAATTACATCACACGGTCACTATAAACAGACAGCGTGTGATATAAACAGGTGCCATAGCCCCTGTTTATACCGCCACATTTACACACACTACAATGTTCCACAGAAGCCCCTGCACACAGTATTACGGCCCGCAGCGGCCCCTGCACATGGTATTATGCCTCGCAGCGGCCCCTGCACACGGTATTATGCCTCGCAGCGGCCCCTGCACACGGTATTATGCTCCATAGTGGCCCCTGCACACGGTATTATGCTCCCTAGTGGCCCCTGAACACGGTATTATGCTCCATATTGGTCCCTGCACACGGTATTATGCTCCATAGTGGCCCTTGAACACGGTATTATGCCCCATAGTTGTCCCTGCACTTGTTTTATGTTCCATATTGGCCCCTGCACACGGTATTATGCTCCCTAGTGGCCCCTGCACTTGTATTATGCTCCCTAGTGGCCCCGGCACACAGTTTTCTGCTCCATAGTGGCCCCTGCACACAGTATTATGCTCCCTAATGGCCCCTGCACACGGTATTATGCTCCCTAGTGGCCCCTATACTTGTATTATGCTCCCTAGTGGCCCCTGTACTTGTATTATGCTCCCTAGTGGCCCCTGCACTGGTATTAGGCTCCATAGTGGCCCCTGCACACGGTATTGTGCACCATAGTTGCCCACCCACAAACTATTATTATACTCTGGGGTCCGAAAAGACCCCAGAGTATAATGATCGGAGACCCAGGGGAGCTGGCAAACATAAAAACCAGTGTTATTAACCTATCCTGGACACCGGTGCACTCCAGGAAGCTTTCGGCCCTGTCTAATTGCGCTCAGACGTCACATGATCACACCGGCGACGCGACCTGATGACGTCACCAGAGGCCTCAAGCCTGCTCGGAGTGACATCGGATCGCATGAGAGGTGAGTAGGATATGTTTTTATGTTCCCTCACCTCCCCTGGGTCTCCGATTATTATACTCCGGGGTCTGAAAAGACCCCAGAGTATAATAATAGTAGTATTTGTGGCCCGTGGCGGCCTCACTTACCGATGCCTGCGGTTGCTCACAGCGGCATCCACTTCCTCTTCTGCGTCCCATAGCAGAAGGGGAAGCGGGGGCGGCCACGAGCAGACGCAGGGTAAGTAAATAAATAGGCCTTTATCTGCTGGGGATACTCCAACAGGTTACGGCCTATTTATATAAATAAAAAAACTTATCCTCACCTGCCTCCCTTGATGCAGCCGCCGCCGCCCCTCCTGTTGTCCGCGACGTATGTGTCTCAGCGTAGGAGGCGCGATTACGCCATTGTATCGCCGCCTGCGCTGTGATGCGGACGTCTCGTAAACCAGCCCAGGAGAGGCCCCGCTTAGCGTTGTTTTTTTTTTTAAAGTGGCCTGTCCTGGGCTGGTTTACGGTAGATAAATATTAAAAATGCCGCCCCCCAGACAGTGACGGACAGTGCCGCCTGAGGCGGCTGCCTCACTTCGCCTCATTAGCGGTGCACCCCTGCCTCCGCCTATACTCTCCGCCTATACTCTCCTACTATACCTTCCGCCTATACTCTCCGCCTATACATTCCATCTTCTATCACATTCTGCTCTCATGTAGAATTATTGATATACACTCATTGACAATGAAATAATACCGCCCCCAGATAGAAATGTCAGATTGCTGCAATACTCACCATACAGTCATGCCTTGGGCAGATATATCAGTGACTACAGGTCTGCTCTGGGTATTGCCACAAGATGGGGTAAAAGTGCTCCCCCCGATGCCCTATAAAAAGGCTCACAGAGGCTACTTTTGGGTAGTGTACCTCTTGGTGTGAGATCATTGACTGCTAGACATGCCTTTATGATGTAATGAAAGACATTTTGCCAAGATGACAGACTTTGAGAGGGGACATATTATTGATCAGAGAGGTGCAGGATATTGGGAGATGTTGGGAGCTGCGGTTACGGAAGGGCAGGCACATGTAGTGAACAGACCTTGGACAGCCCAGACAGACCAGTTGAGAAGATCATTTGATTCGCCGACACGCCTGAGAAGCTCCCACAGTTTTTCTTGTCCATCATCCAGACACACGTCACCTTCATTACACCCCCAGTCTCTGCCCGGACCATATACAGGCCCCTAGTACAAGGAAATTTGTTGTCACATTACGTGTCCTGCCATTGACAGCCAGCCTTCATCTGCTGGGGTGTCGTGAATGAGAAACCTGGTTTTCTATGGACTGGACTGTATCGTCTATTGCAGTGATTCTCAAGACGTGGTAAGTGTACCCCAGGGGTACGCGTGGTGAGAGCCCCAAATGGTAGTTTGTGGGGTTCATCACGCTCAAGCTGCAATTATACTTTGGGGTTTCTTCAGACCCCAGAGTATAATAAGCAAAGGTCCTGGGGAGGGGATCACACAATGTTACTCACCTCTCCTGGGCTCCTCCACCCTCCAGAGATGACATCAGGGCCTGCGATTGGGCCTCAGCGGTCATGTAGGTCACGTGGCATAATGACACTATGATGTTAGGCTTCATTATGCTACGTGACTGTTGAGGCCGATGTCATCTCTAGAAGGAAGGAAGAGCCCCAAAACATGTGTCTACAGATGGGGTCAATCTTCTATCTGGCGGAGTCTCTGCTTTGGACATGGATCTGATACACAGAATAGCCCCATTGATATTAATGTCACTGGCAGGGACGATCCCATCAATTCCTCTACAGATATTATACGGTTTATCCATGTTCATTTTAAGGACTCTTGCAGGAAGTTGAGTAGCACTGAGTTCACAAAAACATCAGGGAACTGGTTTTATGGTAATCAAAGGGGCTGTACTGCCTGTCAGTGGTATTAATATCAATGAGACTGTACTGCCTGTCAGTGGTATTAATATCAATGGGGCTATACTGCCTGTCAGTGGTATTAATATCAATGGGGCTGTTCTGGCTGTCCGTGGTATTAACATCAATGGGGCTGTTCTGCCTGTCAGTGGTATTAATATCAATGGGGCTGTTCTGGCTGTCCGTGGTATTAATATCAATGAGACTGTACTGCTCCTGTCAGTGGTATTAACATCAATGGGGCTGTTCTGCCTGTCAGTGGTATTAACATCAATGGGGCTGTCTGCCTAGGGTATTAATATCAATGGCTGTTCTGCCTGTCAGTGGTATTATATCAATGGGGCTGTTCTGCCTGTCAGTGGTTTAATATCAATGGGGCTGTTCTCCTGTCAGTGTATTCCTGTCAGGGTTAACATCAATGGAGCTGTTCTGCCTGTCAGCGGTATTAATTTCAATGGGGCTATACTGCCTGTCAGTGGTATTAATATCAATGGGGCTGTACTGCCTGTCAGGTTATATCAATGGGGCTGACGCCGCAGGGTATAATATCAATGAGACTGTACTGCCTGTCAGTTTCATGTACTGTACCAATTGGCCCCTGGGGACTGAGCCTTTGTGCTTTCTATTTTCTCTCTCCTATGATTTTCACCATGTTTAGTGCTCACCATTACAACCAGACAGTCTCACCTCTCATTCTGCAAATACTGATAAATCCTCGGACCTGCCCTTGGTGCTTAGTGCATGGAATTAATAATAATTCATGGGTGGAGAACCTCCAATATGGCAGCAGGACGAGACTCCTTGACAGTGATTGGTCGGAATTTGCACATATGTAGTTAGTGCTGTTGTAGGACTGTCTGGGGGGATTTTGGCACTAATATGAAATATATATTGATGTATATTCCAGTACAGGCTTTAATTCTTTTTACCCGACACCAACAAGTGTTGTAGGAGGTCAGTAAAAGTAGGGGTGTGGTGTTGTGGATAAATATGGTGTTTGTAATGCACAGGGGGCGCTATTGTATATCTTTGATTTGAATGCGAAGATAGTGCTTTCTGGTATTTTGTCGGTAATTGACAGGAAGGTTTAACTGAGGTGCGTATTGTGAGCAGTCATATATCCTCTACTGCACATTACTATATATACGGTATTATATGTCACCTTGCAGCCCTGTAACCTGTCTAAAAATCATCCCAGGCCCTGCTGCTTTTATCCAATCACAGGGCTCCGCACTGACGTCTCATGTTATATCTTACTTGTTCTATATTTCCTAACTCAGGGCTATGAAAGAGAATGTAATATGATAAGGGTACACAAGGCCGGGACTAAGGATTATTAAAGGGGCATTAAAGGGGTTTCCAGGGTTTAAAACACATAATATTGTCAGTGGCATATGCAAATGAGTTTGACCTTTACTGTATATGCAAATGAGATTGACCTTTTGTATTGGAATTCCGAGACCATTATGACATCACCACAACATGATGACATCACAATGATGGCAAGTGCATATATAGACCTGACACTACCTCAGTTGTTCAGAGGATGGTGAGAGATGAAGATGTCCATGCTGAGGAGAGGACTACACCAGGTATGTACAGTGTAGATTTACCACATTACTGTAGGGGGCGCCATGCTGGGGAGAATTTAGGATTCAGTGTAGATGGATCTAACATTCCTCTATAATCACATAATTTATTCTATTAATAAATTAATAACTTATTTATTCTAATAGTAATACTTGGGTAAGGATTAAAGATGGGCGAACCCCAGAAGATTTGTTTCCACCTGTGTTTGGATAGAGCCGGAAGGGAAATTGTTCTTCAGATCCCAGAGTATAATAGGTGGAGGCCCAGGGGAGGTGACAAAAACATTTCTACTCACCTCCGGTTACCTCTTCTGGGCCACCTGGCAGCCTCCGGGGCTCTGTGTCCTCCTCCTGGCAGTGTCCGGCATCTTCTCTGATGTCATGCACCCGGAGTCACCCCTGAAGAGACCCCATAGTACAATCATTTATTGTTGGCAGCCATTTTAGTATCCCTTTTTCCAGCAGATAGGAGAGGTGTACGCCCTTTCTTTTCATGTCCAGTCCCCCAAGAAATAGTTATAATACATGGAGACAACAACCCACTGACATGTGATATCACTTCCTGTGGGCGGTTTCATTGAGAAGTCAGTCTCCTCACATGTGATGTCACTTCCTGTGGCTGGTTTCATGTGGTCATGTTGCCTCTTTCTCCATTGTTCTTCATGTCCTTGTATTGTGAATGACTTGATATCTGTGTGATGGTGACGGGTTCATGTTTAGTAATCACTCACTTTCTATATATCACTTTATTTCAGCCTCTCCATTAGCACATGGACGGAGCCGCCTCCTCCACAGACATTTAGAGGTAAGTACCGGAGCGTTATACCTGACACTTATCATTCCTATCATCTTCATTTACAAATAGATTTTATATTATTTTTATATCATATTATTATTATTTTAGATTTGGTGACTTAATAACTAGACAAAGGGGTGTGGACAAATTACCTACAATAAACAATGTCTTTCCATAAGATCTATAGGGGGATGTGAGCCCCAGGAGAATAGGGGAGGGGGGGTTACATTATCAGGTTCCTTTGGTATCAGTAATTACAGATGTAATTCTCCAGTTTTCCTGCAGAGGTGCTGCAGGGGAAAATAACACATAGCCTTTGTTTTAGTGAAATCATAGATTTTCTAAGGAGCGTTTTTTAACTGGAAATTCCCGGGGTACGAGCAGCCGCACTCTCCAATCTGAAAGCAGTTTATTAAGTGTAAATGCAACTAGTAGAGCTGAGGTGTGACTGGGCAGCTCAGGGGTGGGGCTAGGCAGCTCAGGGGTGGGGCTAAGACAATTAGAAGATCAGAGGAAATGATTGATTTTGTTTTTCTCCTTTCTTTTGCATGAGCAGAAGTTATTTACACAAAGTCTTCTCAAGAAGAAAATCGTCTCATCACAACAAGTCATCGCAACGTTCTCAAATTCTCATCGCAAGACTGCAAATCACAGAACACATCTTGTATTAGATTAGGGATTAGAGGGTTCCTTCTTTTAGATTGTAAGCTCCTCAGGGCAGGGACATTAACCTTTTAATGACCACTCCCACTATATTTCATACCATGAGCGCCTTCATAGTCTACAATTGTTTTGGTTTTTTTCTCCTAAATTGCCCCTGATAATTTTTTGGGGTCAGTGTAGCTGAAGCTATAACCGCTCATGGCCTGCACGCAGCCGCAGGATTTTTGGTTTAACATGGCTGGCGGTTGAAACTCATAACGGTGGTCCTTAAAGGGTCAATGATGGTTTTCTTTAGATTGTAAGCTCATAAGAGCAGGGCCGGTCTTATCAGGTCAGAAGTAACCCTCCAAAATAGATTGTAAGCCATGAAGTCAATCTCTGGTCAATAGACTTCTGGAGACTGACTTTATTGGCAGGAATCCTCTCTTTAGACTAGGGCTAATGATGACCAGGATGGTTCCTATCTCTGAGGTTGGGGCTACATGGTGGCCTTGGCTGCGGTGTATGTCATGTGGTTGGAGGTCGCAGTGTAGCGCTTTTTCCATTAGCTCTAATGGAAGTGAATGTGGTTGCGTTATGACGAGCAAGTAAGAGCGTCGAGTCTGCTAATAGGGATTAGTAGATTGGTGTTCTGGGAGTGGTTGCAACTGATGGTCGGGTCCAAAACTCAAAATGACCTGTATCGTTGGGCGATCGCGCCCTTGTGAGTCATCGAGACACAACTGCATTCGCGTTCCCTGGCAGAGATGCCAGCTGCACTACACATAGGTCTTTGGCTGTGTGATGTGTGTTGTGGCTGAAGTTGTCGAGTAGCTCCTGCTCTAGAGATAAGCGGCCATCATGGACATCATTTATTATGTATCACCATAGAGAGGATTCCTTACTGTAGTCTGTAAGCTCTCCGGAGCAGGATAACCCCCATCATTACAGGGGATGATATTATGTAATATTATTGTATACACATCTATGTACATTGTGAACCTTCAGGCAGTATTTCCTATTCTGTAAGCTCTTCGGAGCAGGTTTTTGGTATGGCAGTAGGCAGATGGATAGCTATGATCCAGGGTTATATCGCCGATCGCCATATTTGGGGTCAGGGAGGAATTATTTTTTTCCCCTGAGACTCAGATCTCCGGGGTTTTTCTTCGCCTTCCTCTGGATCATCGGATTGGGTCTCTTATCTCAGGACCTTATTTATGGATGGTCAGATGGACCATCACAGACGCTCAGACTCCATGGACCTGAGATAGGAATCACAACCCCCATCATTTAGTAAGATATAATACAAGCCATTATTATTAATGGCTCCTCTGCTTATTGCTAATAAATGGTATTATAATATAAATTCAGCCGTTCCCGTGTCCGGTGTAATTTATTGTCTCCGATTATTTCATTACACAATTACCATAATTCACAGAGACACAAACAGAGCCGCATAGCCGTCCATGTACAGATGGAAAAGGCGGTCTATGATCCGCCACATAGTTGTCCATGTACAGATGGAGTAGGCGGTCTATGATCCGCCACATAGTTATCCATGTACAGATGGAGTAGGCGGTCTATGATCCACCACATAGTCATCCATGTACAGATAGAGCAGGAGGTCTATGATCCGCCACATAGTCATCAATGTACAGATGGAGCAGGAGGTCTCTGATCCGCCACATAGTCATCCATGTACAGATGGAGCAGGAGGTCTATGATCCACCACATAATCCTCCATGAACAGATGGAGCAGATGGTCTATGATCCACCACATAGTTGTCCATGTACAGATGGAGCAGGCGGTCTATGATCCGCCACATAGTTGTCCATATACAGATGGAGTAGGCGGTCTATGATCCACCACATAGTCATCCATGTACAGATGGAGCAGGAGGTCTATGATCCGCCACATAGTCATCCATGTACAGATGGAGCAGGCGGTCTATGATCCACCACATAGTTGTCCATGTACAGATGGAGTAGGCGGTCTATGATCCACCACATAGTCATCCATGTACAGATGGAGCAGGAGGTCTATGATCCACCACATAGTCATCCATGTACAGATGGAGCAGGTGGTCTATGATCCACCACATAGTCATCCATGTACAGATGGAGCAGGCGGCTATGATCCACCACATGTCTCAGCCCAGATCCACCACATAGTTGTCCATGTACAGATGGAGCAGGCGGTCTATGATCCGCCACATAGTCGTCCATGTTCAGATGGAGCAGGCAGTCTATGATCCACCACATAGTTATCCATGTACAGATGGAGCAGGCGGTCTATGATCCGCCACATAGTCGTCCATGTACAGATGGAGCAGGCGGTCTATGATCCACCACATAGTTGTCCATGTACAGATGGAGCAGGCGGTCTATGATCCGCCACATAGTCGTCCATGTACAGATGGAGCAGGCGGTCTATGATCCACCACATAGTCGTCCATGTACAGATGGAGCAGGCGGTCTATGATCCGCCACATAGTCGTCCATGTACAGATGGAGCAGGCGGTCTATGATCCACCACATAGTCGTCCATGTACAGATGGAGCAGGCGGTCTATGATCCGCCACATAGTCGTCCATGTACAGATGGAGCAGGCGGTCTATGATCCGCCACATAGTCGTCCATGTACAGATGGAGCAGGCGGTCTATGATCCGCCACATAGTCGTCCATGTACAGATGGAGCAGGCGGTCTATGATCCGCCACATAGTTGTCCATGTACAGATGGAGCAGGCGGTCTATGATCCGCCACATAGTTGTCCATGTACAGATGGAGCAGGCGGTCTATGATCCGCCACATAGTCGTCCATGTACAGATGGAGCAGGCGGTCTATGATCCGCCACATAGTTGTCCATGTACAGATGGAGCAGGCGGTCTATGATCCGCCACATAGTCGTCCATGTACAGATGGAGCAGGCGGTCTATGATCCGCCACATAGTTGTCCATGTACAGATGGAGCAGGCGGTCTATGATCCACCACATAGTCGTCCATGTACAGATGGAGCAGGCGGTCTATGATCCGCCACATAGTTGTCCATGTACAGATGGAGCAGGCGGTCTATGATCCACCACATAGTTGTCCATGTACAGATGGAGCAGGCGGTCTATGATCCGCCACATAGTCGTCCATGTACAGATGGAGCAGGCGGTCTATGATCCGCCACATAGTGTCCATGTACAGATGGAGCAGGCGGTCAGGCAGACAGATGGAGCAGGCGGTCTATGATCCGCCACATAGTCGTCCATGTACAGATGGAGCAGGCGGTCTATGATCCGCCACATAGTCGTCCATGTACAGATGGAGCAGGCGGTCTATGATCCGCCACATAGTTGTCCATGTACAGATGGAGCAGGCGGTCTATGATCCGCCACATAGTCGTCCATGTACAGATGGAGCAGGCGGTCTATGATCCGCCACATAGTCGTCCATGTACAGATGGAGCAGGCGGTCTATGATCCGCCACATAGTCGTCCATGTACAGATGGAGCAGGCGGTCTATGATCCGCCACATAGTCGTCCATGTACAGATGGAGCAGGCGGTCTATGATCCGCCACATAGTTGTCCATGTACAGATGGAGCAGGCGGTCTATGATCCGCCACATAGTCGTCCATGTACAGATGGAGCAGGCGGTCTATGATCCGCCACATAGTTGTCCATGTACAGATGGAGCAGGCGGTCTATGATCCGCCACATAGTCGTCCATGTACAGATGGAGCAGGCGGTCTATGATCCGCCACATAGTCGTCCATGTACAGATGGAGCAGGCGGTCTATGATCCGCCACATAGTTGTCCATGTACAGATGGAGCAGGCGGTCTATGATCCGCCACATAGTTGTCCATGTACAGATGGAGCAGGCGGTCTATGATCCACCACATAGTCGTCCATGTACAGATGGAGCAGGCGGTCTATGATCCGCCACATAGTTGTCCATGTACAGATGGAGCAGGCGGTCTATGATCCGCCACATAGTCGTCCATGTACAGATGGAGCAGGCGGTCTATGATCCGCCACATAGTCGTCCATGTACAGATGGAGCAGGCGGTCTATGATCCACCACATAGTCGTCCATGTACAGATGGAGCAGGCGGTCTATGATCCGCCACATAGTTGTCCATGTACAGATGGAGCAGGCGGTCTATGATCCGCCACATAGTCGTCCATGTACAGATGGAGCAGGCGGTCTATGATCCGCCACATAGTCGTCCATGTACAGATGGAGCAGGCGGTCTATGATCCGCCACATAGTCGTCCATGTACAGATGGAGCAGGCGGTCTATGATCCGCCACATAGTTGTCCATGTACAGATGGAGCAGGCGGTCTATGATCCGCCACATAGTCGTCCATGTACAGATGGAGCAGGCGGTCTATGATCCACCACATAGTCGTCCATGTACAGATGGAGCAGGCGGTCTATGATCCACCACATAGTCGTCCATGTACAGATGGAGCAGGCGGTCTATGATCCGCCACATAGTCGTCCATGTACAGATGGAGCAGGCGGTCTATGATCCGCCACATAGTCGTCCATGTACAGATGGAGCAGGCGGTCTATGATCCGCCACATAGTCGTCCATGTACAGATGGAGCAGGCGGTCTATGATCCGCACATAGTTGTCCATGTACAGATGGAGCAGGCGGTCTATGATCCACCACATAGTCGTCCATGTACAGATGGAGCAGGCGGTCTATGATCCGCCACATAGTTGTCCATGTACAGATGGAGCAGGCGGTCTATGATCCGCCACATAGTCGTCCATGTACAGATGGAGCAGGCGGTCTATGATCCGCCACATAGTCGTCCATGTACAGATGGAGCAGGCGGTCTATGATCCACCACATAGTCGTCCATGTACAGATGGAGCAGGCGGTCTATGATCCACCACATAGTCGTCCATGTACAGATGGAGCAGGCGGTCTATGATCCGCCACATAGTTGTCCATGTACAGATGGAGCAGGCGGTCTATGATCCGCCACATAGTCGTCCATGTACAGATGGAGCAGGCGGTCTATGATCCGCCACATAGTTGTCCATGTACAGATGGAGCAGGCGGTCTATGATCCGCCACATAGTCGTCCATGTACAGATGGAGCAGGCGGTCTATGATCCACCACATAGTCGTCCATGTACAGATGGAGCAGGCGGTCTATGATCCGCCACATAGTTGTCCATGTACAGATGGAGCAGGCGGTCTATGATCCGCCACATAGTCGTCCATGTACAGATGGAGCAGGCGGTCTATGATCCGCCACATAGTTGTCCATGTACAGATGGAGCAGGCGGTCTATGATCCGCCACATAGTCGTCCATGTACAGATGGAGCAGGCGGTCTATGATCCGCCACATAGTCGTCCATGTACAGATGGAGCAGGCGGTCTATGATCCGCCACATAGTCGTCCATGTACAGATGGAGCAGGCGGTCTATGATCCGCCACATAGTCGTCCATGTACAGATGGAGCAGGCGGTCTATGATCCGCCACATAGTCGTCCATGTACAGATGGAGCAGGCGGTCTATGATCCACCACATAGTCGTCCATGTACAGATGGAGCAGGCGGTCTATGATCCGCCACATAGTCGTCCATGTACAGATGGAGCAGGCGGTCTATGATCCACCACATAGTCGTCCATGTACAGATGGAGCAGGCGGTCTATGATCCGCCACATAGTCGTCCATGTACAGATGGAGCAGGCGGTCTATGATCCGCCACATAGTTGTCCATGTACAGATGGAGCAGGCGGTCTATGATCCGCCACATAGTCGTCCATGTACAGATGGAGCAGGCGGTCTATGATCCGCCACATAGTTGTCCATGTACAGATGGAGCAGGCGGTCTATGATCCGCCACATAGTCGTCCATGTACAGATGGAGCAGGCGGTCTATGATCCGCCACATAGTTGTCCATGTACAGATGGAGCAGGCGGTCTATGATCCGCCACATAGTCGTCCATGTACAGATGGAGCAGGCGGTCTATGATCCGCCACATAGTCGTCCATGTACAGATGGAGCAGGCGGTCTATGATCCGCCACATAGTTGTCCATGTACAGATGGAGCAGGCGGTCTATGATCCGCCACATAGTCGTCCATGTACAGATGGAGCAGGCGGTCTATGATCCGCCACATAGTTGTCCATGTACAGATGGAGCAGGCGGTCTATGATCCGCCACATAGTTGTCCATGTACAGATGGAGCAGGCGGTCTATGATCCGCCACATAGTCGTCCATGTACAGATGGAGCAGGCGGTCTATGATCCGCCACATAGTTGTCCATGTACAGATGGAGCAGGCGGTCTATGATCCACCACATAGTCGTCCATGTACAGATGGAGCAGGCGGTCTATGATCCGCCACATAGTTGTCCATGTACAGATGGAGCAGGCGGTCTATGATCCGCCACATAGTCGTCCATGTACAGATGGAGCAGGCGGTCTATGATCCGCCACATAGTCGTCCATGTACAGATGGAGCAGGCGGTCTATGATCCGCCACATAGTCGTCCATGTACAGATGGAGCAGGCGGTCTATGATCCGCCACATAGTCGTCCATGTACAGATGGAGCAGGCGGTCTATGATCCGCCACATAGTTGTCCATGTACAGATGGAGCAGGCGGTCTATGATCCGCCACATAGTCGTCCATGTACAGATGGAGCAGGCGGTCTATGATCCGCCACATAGTTGTCCATGTACAGATGGAGCAGGCGGTCTATGATCCGCCACATAGTTGTCCATGTACAGATGGAGCAGGCGGTCTATGATCCGCCACATAGTCGTCCATGTACAGATGGAGCAGGCGGTCTATGATCCGCCACATAGTCGTCCATGTACAGATGGAGCAGGCGGTCTATGATCCACCACATAGTCGTCCATGTACAGATGGAGCAGGCGGTCTATGATCCGCCACATAGTCGTCCATGTACAGATGGAGCAGGCGGTCTATGATCCGCCACATAGTCGTCCATGTACAGATGGAGCAGGCGGTCTATGATCCGCCACATAGTCGTCCATGTACAGATGGAGCAGGCGGTCTATGATCCGCCACATAGTTGTCCATGTACAGATGGAGCAGGCGGTCTATGATCCACCACATAGTCGTCCATGTACAGATGGAGCAGGCGGTCTATGATCCGCCACATAGTTGTCCATGTACAGATGGAGCAGGCGGTCTATGATCCGCCACATAGTCGTCCATGTACAGATGGAGCAGGCGGTCTATGATCCGCCACATAGTTGTCCATGTACAGATGGAGCAGGCGGTCTATGATCCGCCACATAGTTGTCCATGTACAGATGGAGCAGGCGGTCTATGATCCGCCACATAGTCGTCCATGTACAGATGGAGCAGGCGGTCTATGATCCGCCACATAGTGTCCATGTACAGATGGAGCAGGCGGTCTATGATCCGCCACATAGTCGTCCATGTACAGATGGAGCAGGCGGTCTATGATCCGCCACATAGTTGTCCATGTACAGATGGAGCAGGCGGTCTATGATCCACCACATAGTCGTCCATGTACAGATGGAGCAGGCGGTCTATGATCCGCCACATAGTTGTCCATGTACAGATGGAGCAGGCGGTCTATGATCCGCCACATAGTCGTCCATGTACAGATGGAGCAGGCGGTCTATGATCCGCCACATAGTTGTCCATGTACAGATGGAGCAGGCGGTCTATGATCCGCCACATAGTTGTCCATGTACAGATGGAGCAGGCGGTCTATGATCCGCCACATAGTTGTCCATGTACAGATGGAGCAGGCGGTCTATGATCCGCCACATAGTTGTCCATGTACAGATGGAGCAGGCGGTCTATGATCCGCCACATAGTCGTCCATGTACAGATGGAGCAGGCGGTCTATGATCCGCCACATAGTTGTCCATGTACAGATGGAGCAGGCGGTCTATGATCCACCACATAGTCGTCCATGTACAGATGGAGCAGGCGGTCTATGATCCGCCACATAGTTGTCCATGTACAGATGGAGCAGGCGGTCTATGATCCGCCACATAGTTGTCCATGTACAGATGGAGCAGGCGGTCTATGATCCGCCACATAGTCGTCCATGTACAGATGGAGCAGGCGGTCTATGATCCGCCACATAGTTGTCCATGTACAGATGGAGCAGGCGGTCTATGATCCGCCACATAGTCGTCCATGTACAGATGGAGCAGGCGGTCTATGATCCGCCACATAGTCGTCCATGTACAGATGGAGCAGGCGGTCTATGATCCGCCACATAGTCGTCCATGTACAGATGGAGCAGGCGGTCTATGATCCGCCACATAGTTGTCCATGTACAGATGGAGCAGGCGGTCTATGATCCGCCACATAGTTGTCCATGTACAGATGGAGCAGGCGGTCTATGATCCGCCACATAGTCGTCCATGTACAGATGGAGCAGGCGGTCTATGATCCGCCACATAGTCGTCCATGTACAGATGGAGCAGGCGGTCTATGATCCGCCACATAGTTGTCCATGTACAGATGGAGCAGGCGGTCTATGATCCGCCACATAGTCGTCCATGTACAGATGGAGCAGGCGGTCTATGATCCGCCACATAGTCGTCCATGTACAGATGGAGCAGGCGGTCTATGATCCGCCACATAGTCGTCCATGTACAGATGGAGCAGGCGGTCTATGATCCGCCACATAGTTGTCCATGTACAGATGGAGCAGGCGGTCTATGATCCGCCACATAGTCGTCCATGTACAGATGGAGCAGGCGGTCTATGATCCGCCACATAGTTGTCCATGTACAGATGGAGCAGGCGGTCTATGATCCGCCACATAGTCGTCCATGTACAGATGGAGCAGGCGGTCTATGATCCGCCACATAGTCGTCCATGTACAGATGGAGCAGGCGGTCTATGATCCGCCACATAGTTGTCCATGTACAGATGGAGCAGGCGGTCTATGATCCGCCACATAGTCGTCCATGTACAGATGGAGCAGGCGGTCTATGATCCGCCACATAGTTGTCCATGTACAGATGGAGCAGGCGGTCTATGATCCGCCACATAGTCGTCCATGTACAGATGGAGCAGGCGGTCTATGATCCGCCACATAGTCGTCCATGTACAGATGGAGCAGGCGGTCTATGATCCGCCACATAGTCGTCCATGTACAGATGGAGCAGGCGGTCTATGATCCGCCACATAGTCGTCCATGTACAGATGGAGCAGGCGGTCTATGATCCGCCACATAGTCGTCCATGTACAGATGGAGCAGGCGGTCTATGATCCGCCACATAGTCGTCCATGTACAGATGGAGCAGGCGGTCTATGATCCGCCACATAGTCGTCCATGTACAGATGGAGCAGGCGGTCTATGATCCGCCACATAGTTGTCCATGTACAGATGGAGCAGGCGGTCTATGATCCGCCACATAGTCGTCCATGTACAGATGGAGCAGGCGGTCTATGATCCGCCACATAGTTGTCCATGTACAGATGGAGCAGGCGGTCTATGATCCGCCACATAGTCGTCCATGTACAGATGGAGCAGGCGGTCTATGATCCGCCACATAGTTGTCCATGTACAGATGGAGCAGGCGGTCTATGATCCACCACATAGTTGTCCATGTACAGATGGAGCAGGCGGTCTATGATCCACCACATAGTCGTCCATGTACAGATGGAGCAGGCGGTCTATGATCCGCCACATAGTTGTCCATGTACAGATGGAGCAGGCGGTCTATGATCCGCCACATAGTCGTCCATGTACAGATGGAGCAGGCGGTCTATGATCCGCCACATAGTCGTCCATGTACAGATGGAGCAGGCGGTCTATGATCCGCCACATAGTTGTCCATGTACAGATGGAGCAGGCGGTCTATGATCCACCACATAGTCGTCCATGTACAGATGGAGCAGGCGGTCTATGATCCGCCACATAGTTGTCCATGTACAGATGGAGCAGGCGGTCTATGATCCGCCACATAGTCGTCCATGTACAGATGGAGCAGGCGGTCTATGATCCGCCACATAGTTGTCCATGTACAGATGGAGCAGGCGGTCTATGATCCGCCACATAGTTGTCCATGTACAGATGGAGCAGGCGGTCTATGATCCGCCACATAGTCGTCCATGTACAGATGGAGCAGGCGGTCTATGATCCGCCACATAGTTGTCCATGTACAGATGGAGCAGGCGGTCTATGATCCGCCACATAGTCGTCCATGTACAGATGGAGCAGGCGGTCTATGATCCGCCACATAGTTGTCCATGTACAGATGGAGCAGGCGGTCTATGATCCGCCACATAGTCGTCCATGTACAGATGGAGCAGGCGGTCTATGATCCGCCACATAGTTGTCCATGTACAGATGGAGCAGGCGGTCTATGATCCGCCACATAGTCGTCCATGTACAGATGGAGCAGGCGGTCTATGATCCACCACATAGTCGTCCATGTACAGATGGAGCAGGCGGTCTATGATCCGCCACATAGTTGTCCATGTACAGATGGAGCAGGCGGTCTATGATCCGCCACATAGTCGTCCATGTACAGATGGAGCAGGCGGTCTATGATCCGCCACATAGTTGTCCATGTACAGATGGAGCAGGCGGTCTATGATCCGCCACATAGTCGTCCATGTA
This sequence comes from Leptodactylus fallax, assembly GCA_947044405.1. Lineage (NCBI taxonomy): Eukaryota > Metazoa > Chordata > Amphibia > Anura > Leptodactylidae > Leptodactylus > Leptodactylus fallax. The sequence goes on along the minus strand of CAMRHE010001507.1, from coordinate 43,309 downwards.
CAGATGGAGCAGGCGGTCTATGATCCGCCACATAGTTGTCCATGTACAGATGGAGCAGGCGGTCTATGATCCGCCACATAGTCGTCCATGTACAGATGGAGCAGGCGGTCTATGATCCGCCACATAGTCGTCCATGTACAGATGGAGCAGGCGGTCTATGATCCACCACATAGTCGTCCATGTACAGATGGAGCAGGCGGTCTATGATCCGCCACATAGTTGTCCATGTACAGATGGAGCAGGCGGTCTATGATCCGCCACATAGTTGTCCATGTACAGATGGAGCAGGCGGTCTATGATCCGCCACATAGTTGTCCATGTACAGATGGAGCAGGCGGTCTATGATCCGCCACATAGTCGTCCATGTACAGATGGAGCAGGCGGTCTATGATCCGCCACATAGTCGTCCATGTACAGATGGAGCAGGCGGTCTATGATCCGCCACATAGTTGTCCATGTACAGATGGAGCAGGCGGTCTATGATCCGCCACATAGTCGTCCATGTACAGATGGAGCAGGCGGTCTATGATCCACCACATAGTCGTCCATGTACAGATGGAGCAGGCGGTCTATGATCCGCCACATAGTTGTCCATGTACAGATGGAGCAGGCGGTCTATGATCCGCCACATAGTCGTCCATGTACAGATGGAGCAGGCGGTCTATGATCCGCCACATAGTTGTCCATGTACAGATGGAGCAGGCGGTCTATGATCCGCCACATAGTCGTCCATGTACAGATGGAGCAGGCGGTCTATGATCCGCCACATAGTTGTCCATGTACAGATGGAGCAGGCGGTCTATGATCCGCCACATAGTTGTCCATGTACAGATGGAGCAGGCGGTCTATGATCCGCCACATAGTCGTCCATGTACAGATGGAGCAGGCGGTCTATGATCCACCACATAGTCGTCCATGTACAGATGGAGCAGGCGGTCTATGATCCGCCACATAGTTGTCCATGTACAGATGGAGCAGGCGGTCTATGATCCGCCACATAGTCGTCCATGTACAGATGGAGCAGGCGGTCTATGATCCGCCACATAGTCGTCCATGTACAGATGGAGCAGGCGGTCTATGATCCGCCACATAGTCGTCCATGTACAGATGGAGCAGGCGGTCTATGATCCGCCACATAGTTGTCCATGTACAGATGGAGCAGGCGGTCTATGATCCGCCACATAGTTGTCCATGTACAGATGGAGCAGGCGGTCTATGATCCGCCACATAGTCGTCCATGTACAGATGGAGCAGGCGGTCTATGATCCGCCACATAGTTGTCCATGTACAGATGGAGCAGGCGGTCTATGATCCGCCACATAGTCGTCCATGTACAGATGGAGCAGGCGGTCTATGATCCGCCACATAGTCGTCCATGTACAGATGGAGCAGGCGGTCTATGATCCGCCACATAGTCGTCCATGTACAGATGGAGCAGGCGGTCTATGATCCACCACATAGTTGTCCATGTACAGATGGAGCAGGCGGTCTATGATCCGCCACATAGTCGTCCATGTACAGATGGAGCAGGCGGTCTATGATCCGCCACATAGTTGTCCATGTACAGATGGAGCAGGCGGTCTATGATCCGCCACATAGTCGTCCATGTACAGATGGAGCAGGCGGTCTATGATCCACCACATAGTTGTCCATGTACAGATGGAGCAGGCGGTCTATGATCCGCCACATAGTCGTCCATGTACAGATGGAGCAGGCGGTCTATGATCCGCCACATAGTTGTCCATGTACAGATGGAGCAGGCGGTCTATGATCCGCCACATAGTTGTCCATGTACAGATGGAGCAGGCGGTCTATGATCCGCCACATAGTTGTCCATGTACAGATGGAGCAGGCGGTCTATGATCCGCCACATAGTTGTCCATGTACAGATGGAGCAGGCGGTCTATGATCCGCCACATAGTCGTCCATGTACAGATGGAGCAGGCGGTCTATGATCCACCACATAGTTGTCCATGTACAGATGGAGCAGGCGGTCTATGATCCGCCACATAGTCGTCCATGTACAGATGGAGCAGGCGGTCTATGATCCGCCACATAGTTGTCCATGTACAGATGGAGCAGGCGGTCTATGATCCGCCACATAGTCGTCCATGTACAGATGGAGCAGGCGGTCTATGATCCGCCACATAGTCGTCCATGTACAGATGGAGCAGGCGGTCTATGATCCGCCACATAGTTGTCCATGTACAGATGGAGCAGGCGGTCTATGATCCGCCACATAGTCGTCCATGTACAGATGGAGCAGGCGGTCTATGATCCGCCACATAGTTGTCCATGTACAGATGGAGCAGGCGGTCTATGATCCGCCACATAGTCGTCCATGTACAGATGGAGCAGGCGGTCTATGATCCACCACATAGTTGTCCATGTACAGATGGAGCAGGCGGTCTATGATCCGCCACATAGTCGTCCATGTACAGATGGAGCAGGCGGTCTATGATCCGCCACATAGTTGTCCATGTACAGATGGAGCAGGCGGTCTATGATCCGCCACATAGTTGTCCATGTACAGATGGAGCAGGCGGTCTATGATCCGCCACATAGTCGTCCATGTACAGATGGAGCAGGCGGTCTATGATCCGCCACATAGTCGTCCATGTACAGATGGAGCAGGCGGTCTATGATCCGCCACATAGTTGTCCATGTACAGATGGAGCAGGCGGTCTATGATCCGCCACATAGTCGTCCATGTACAGATGGAGCAGGCGGTCTATGATCCGCCACATAGTTGTCCATGTACAGATGGAGCAGGCGGTCTATGATCCGCCACATAGTCGTCCATGTACAGATGGAGCAGGCGGTCTATGATCCGCCACATAGTTGTCCATGTACAGATGGAGCAGGCGGTCTATGATCCGCCACATAGTCGTCCATGTACAGATGGAGCAGGCGGTCTATGATCCGCCACATAGTTGTCCATGTACAGATGGAGCAGGCGGTCTATGATCCGCCACATAGTCGTCCATGTACAGATGGAGCAGGCGGTCTATGATCCGCCACATAGTTGTCCATGTACAGATGGAGCAGGCGGTCTATGATCCGCCACATAGTTGTCCATGTACAGATGGAGCAGGCGGTCTATGATCCGCCACATAGTCGTCCATGTACAGATGGAGCAGGCGGTCTATGATCCGCCACATAGTTGTCCATGTACAGATGGAGCAGGCGGTCTATGATCCGCCACATAGTTGTCCATGTACAGATGGAGCAGGCGGTCTATGATCCGCCACATAGTCGTCCATGTACAGATGGAGCAGGCGGTCTATGATCCGCCACATAGTTGTCCATGTACAGATGGAGCAGGCGGTCTATGATCCGCCACATAGTCGTCCATGTACAGATGGAGCAGGCGGTCTATGATCCGCCACATAGTCGTCCATGTACAGATGGAGCAGGCGGTCTATGATCCGCCACATAGTCGTCCATGTACAGATGGAGCAGGCGGTCTATGATCCGCCACATAGTCGTCCATGTACAGATGGAGCAGGCGGTCTATGATCCGCCACATAGTTGTCCATGTACAGATGGAGCAGGCGGTCTATGATCCACCACATAGTTGTCCATGTACAGATGGAGCAGGCGGTCTATGATCCGCCACATAGTTGTCCATGTACAGATGGAGCAGGCGGTCTATGATCCGCCACATAGTCGTCCATGTACAGATGGAGCAGGCGGTCTATGATCCGCCACATAGTTGTCCATGTACAGATGGAGCAGGCGGTCTATGATCCACCACATAGTTGTCCATGTACAGATGGAGCAGGCGGTCTATGATCCACCACATAGTCGTCCATGTACAGATGGAGCAGGCGGTCTATGATCCGCCACATAGTTGTCCATGTACAGATGGAGCAGGCGGTCTATGATCCGCCACATAGTCGTCCATGTACAGATGGAGCAGGCGGTCTATGATCCGCCACATAGTTGTCCATGTACAGATGGAGCAGGCGGTCTATGATCCGCCACATAGTTGTCCATGTACAGATGGAGCAGGCGGTCTATGATCCACCACATAGTCGTCCATGTACAGATGGAGCAGGCGGTCTATGATCCGCCACATAGTTGTCCATGTACAGATGGAGCAGGCGGTCTATGATCCGCCACATAGTTGTCCATGTACAGATGGAGCAGGCGGTCTATGATCCGCCACATAGTTGTCCATGTACAGATGGAGCAGGCGGTCTATGATCCGCCACATAGTTGTCCATGTACAGATGGAGCAGGCGGTCTATGATCCGCCACATAGTTGTCCATGTACAGATGGAGCAGGCGGTCTATGATCCGCCACATAGTCGTCCATGTACAGATGGAGCAGGCGGTCTATGATCCGCCACATAGTTGTCCATGTACAGATGGAGCAGGCGGTCTATGATCCGCCACATAGTCGTCCATGTACAGATGGAGCAGGCGGTCTATGATCCACCACATAGTCGTCCATGTACAGATGGAGCAGGCGGTCTATGATCCGCCACATAGTTGTCCATGTACAGATGGAGCAGGCGGTCTATGATCCGCCACATAGTCGTCCATGTACAGATGGAGCAGGCGGTCTATGATCCGCCACATAGTTGTCCATGTACAGATGGAGCAGGCGGTCTATGATCCGCCACATAGTTGTCCATGTACAGATGGAGCAGGCGGTCTATGATCCGCCACATAGTCGTCCATGTACAGATGGAGCAGGCGGTCTATGATCCGCCACATAGTTGTCCATGTACAGATGGAGCAGGCGGTCTATGATCCGCCACATAGTCGTCCATGTACAGATGGAGCAGGCGGTCTATGATCCGCCACATAGTTGTCCATGTACAGATGGAGCAGGCGGTCTATGATCCGCCACATAGTCGTCCATGTACAGATGGAGCAGGCGGTCTATGATCCGCCACATAGTCGTCCATGTACAGATGGAGCAGGCGGTCTATGATCCGCCACATAGTTGTCCATGTACAGATGGAGCAGGCGGTCTATGATCCGCCACATAGTTGTCCATGTACAGATGGAGCAGGCGGTCTATGATCCGCCACATAGTTGTCCATGTACAGATGGAGCAGGCGGTCTATGATCCGCCACATAGTTGTCCATGTACAGATGGAGCAGGCGGTCTATGATCCGCCACATAGTCGTCCATGTACAGATGGAGCAGGCGGTCTATGATCCGCCACATAGTTGTCCATGTACAGATGGAGCAGGCGGTCTATGATCCGCCACATAGTTGTCCATGTACAGATGGAGCAGGCGGTCTATGATCCGCCACATAGTCGTCCATGTACAGATGGAGCAGGCGGTCTATGATCCACCACATAGTTGTCCATGTACAGATGGAGCAGGCGGTCTATGATCCGCCACATAGTTGTCCATGTACAGATGGAGCAGGCGGTCTATGATCCGCCACATAGTCGTCCATGTACAGATGGAGCAGGCGGTCTATGATCCGCCACATAGTTGTCCATGTACAGATGGAGCAGGCGGTCTATGATCCGCCACATAGTCGTCCATGTACAGATGGAGCAGGCGGTCTATGATCCGCCACATAGTCGTCCATGTACAGATGGAGCAGGCGGTCTATGATCCACCACATAGTCGTCCATGTACAGATGGAGCAGGCGGTCTATGATCCGCCACATAGTCGTCCATGTACAGATGGAGCAGGCGGTCTATGATCCACCACATAGTTGTCCATGTACAGATGGAGCAGGCGGTCTATGATCCGCCACATAGTTGTCCATGTACAGATGGAGCAGGCGGTCTATGATCCGCCACATAGTCGTCCATGTACAGATGGAGCAGGCGGTCTATGATCCACCACATAGTCGTCCATGTACAGATGGAGCAGGCGGTCTATGATCCACCACATAGTCGTCCATGTACAGATGGAGCAGGCGGTCTATGATCCGCCACATAGTCGTCCATGTACAGATGGAGCAGGCGGTCTATGATCCGCCACATAGTTGTCCATGTACAGATGGAGCAGGCGGTCTATGATCCGCCACATAGTCGTCCATGTACAGATGGAGCAGGCGGTCTATGATCCGCCACATAGTCGTCCATGTACAGATGGAGCAGGCGGTCTATGATCCGCCACATAGTCGTCCATGTACAGATGGAGCAGGCGGTCTATGATCCGCCACATAGTTGTCCATGTACAGATGGAGCAGGCGGTCTATGATCCGCCACATAGTCGTCCATGTACAGATGGAGCAGGCGGTCTATGATCCACCACATAGTCGTCCATGTACAGATGGAGCAGGCGGTCTATGATCCGCCACATAGTTGTCCATGTACAGATGGAGCAGGCGGTCTATGATCCGCCACATAGTCGTCCATGTACAGATGGAGCAGGCGGTCTATGATCCGCCACATAGTCGTCCATGTACAGATGGAGCAGGCGGTCTATGATCCACCACATAGTTGTCCATGTACAGATGGAGCAGGCGGTCTATGATCCGCCACATAGTTGTCCATGTACAGATGGAGCAGGCGGTCTATGATCCGCCACATAGTCGTCCATGTACAGATGGAGCAGGCGGTCTATGATCCGCCACATAGTTGTCCATGTACAGATGGAGCAGGCGGTCTATGATCCGCCACATAGTCGTCCATGTACAGATGGAGCAGGCGGTCTATGATCCGCCACATAGTTGTCCATGTACAGATGGAGCAGGCGGTCTATGATCCGCCACATAGTCGTCCATGTACAGATGGAGCAGGCGGTCTATGATCCGCCACATAGTTGTCCATGTACAGATGGAGCAGGCGGTCTATGATCCGCCACATAGTCGTCCATGTACAGATGGAGCAGGCGGTCTATGATCCGCCACATAGTCGTCCATGTACAGATGGAGCAGGCGGTCTATGATCCGCCACATAGTTGTCCATGTACAGATGGAGCAGGCGGTCTATGATCCGCCACATAGTCGTCCATGTACAGATGGAGCAGGCGGTCTATGATCCACCACATAGTTGTCCATGTACAGATGGAGCAGGCGGTCTATGATCCGCCACATAGTCGTCCATGTACAGATGGAGCAGGCGGTCTATGATCCGCCACATAGTTGTCCATGTACAGATGGAGCAGGCGGTCTATGATCCGCCACATAGTCGTCCATGTACAGATGGAGCAGGCGGTCTATGATCCGCCACATAGTTGTCCATGTACAGATGGAGCAGGCGGTCTATGATCCGCCACATAGTCGTCCATGTACAGATGGAGCAGGCGGTCTATGATCCGCCACATAGTTGTCCATGTACAGATGGAGCAGGCGGTCTATGATCCGCCACATAGTTGTCCATGTACAGATGGAGCAGGCGGTCTATGATCCGCCACATAGTCGTCCATGTACAGATGGAGCAGGCGGTCTATGATCCGCCACATAGTTGTCCATGTACAGATGGAGCAGGCGGTCTATGATCCGCCACATAGTCGTCCATGTACAGATGGAGCAGGCGGTCTATGATCCGCCACATAGTTGTCCATGTACAGATGGAGCAGGCGGTCTATGATCCGCCACATAGTCGTCCATGTACAGATGGAGCAGGCGGTCTATGATCCGCCACATAGTTGTCCATGTACAGATGGAGCAGGCGGTCTATGATCCGCCACATAGTCGTCCATGTACAGATGGAGCAGGCGGTCTATGATCCGCCACATAGTTGTCCATGTACAGATGGAGCAGGCGGTCTATGATCCGCCACATAGTCGTCCATGTACAGATGGAGCAGGCGGTCTATGATCCGCCACATAGTTGTCCATGTACAGATGGAGCAGGCGGTCTATGATCCGCCACATAGTCGTCCATGTACAGATGGAGCAGGCGGTCTATGATCCGCCACATAGTCGTCCATGTACAGATGGAGCAGGCGGTCTATGATCCGCCACATAGTTGTCCATGTACAGATGGAGCAGGCGGTCTATGATCCACCACATAGTCGTCCATGTACAGATGGAGCAGGCGGTCTATGATCCGCCACATAGTTGTCCATGTACAGATGGAGCAGGCGGTCTATGATCCGCCACATAGTCGTCCATGTACAGATGGAGCAGGCGGTCTATGATCCGCCACATAGTTGTCCATGTACAGATGGAGCAGGCGGTCTATGATCCGCCACATAGTCGTCCATGTACAGATGGAGCAGGCGGTCTATGATCCGCCACATAGTTGTCCATGTACAGATGGAGCAGGCGGTCTATGATCCGCCACATAGTCGTCCATGTACAGATGGAGCAGGCGGTCTATGATCCGCCACATAGTCGTCCATGTACAGATGGAGCAGGCGGTCTATGATCCGCCACATAGTTGTCCATGTACAGATGGAGCAGGCGGTCTATGATCCACCACATAGTCGTCCATGTACAGATGGAGCAGGCGGTCTATGATCCGCCACATAGTTGTCCATGTACAGATGGAGCAGGCGGTCTATGATCCGCCACATAGTCGTCCATGTACAGATGGAGCAGGCGGTCTATGATCCGCCACATAGTTGTCCATGTACAGATGGAGCAGGCGGTCTATGATCCGCCACATAGTTGTCCATGTACAGATGGAGCAGGCGGTCTATGATCCGCCACATAGTCGTCCATGTACAGATGGAGCAGGCGGTCTATGATCCACCACATAGTTGTCCATGTACAGATGGAGCAGGCGGTCTATGATCCGCCACATAGTCGTCCATGTACAGATGGAGCAGGCGGTCTATGATCCGCCACATAGTTGTCCATGTACAGATGGAGCAGGCGGTCTATGATCCGCCACATAGTTGTCCATGTACAGATGGAGCAGGCGGTCTATGATCCGCCACATAGTTGTCCATGTACAGATGGAGCAGGCGGTCTATGATCCGCCACATAGTTGTCCATGTACAGATGGAGCAGGCGGTCTATGATCCGCCACATAGTTGTCCATGTACAGATGGAGCAGGCGGTCTATGATCCGCCACATAGTTGTCCATGTACAGATGGAGCAGGCGGTCTATGATCCGCCACATAGTCGTCCATGTACAGATGGAGCAGGCGGTCTATGATCCGCCACATAGTTGTCCATGTACAGATGGAGCAGGCGGTCTATGATCCGCCACATAGTTGTCCATGTACAGATGGAGCAGGCGGTCTATGATCCGCCACATAGTTGTCCATGTACAGATGGAGCAGGCGGTCTATGATCCGCCACATAGTCGTCCATGTACAGATGGAGCAGGCGGTCTATGATCCGCCACATAGTTGTCCATGTACAGATGGAGCAGGCGGTCTATGATCCGCCACATAGTCGTCCATGTACAGATGGAGCAGGCGGTCTATGATCCACCACATAGTTGTCCATGTACAGATGGAGCAGGCGGTCTATGATCCGCCACATAGTCGTCCATGTACAGATGGAGCAGGCGGTCTATGATCCGCCACATAGTTGTCCATGTACAGATGGAGCAGGCGGTCTATGATCCGCCACATAGTTGTCCATGTACAGATGGAGCAGGCGGTCTATGATCCGCCACATAGTCGTCCATGTACAGATGGAGCAGGCGGTCTATGATCCGCCACATAGTTGTCCATGTACAGATGGAGCAGGCGGTCTATGATCCACCACATAGTCGTCCATGTACAGATGGAGCAGGCGGTCTATGATCCGCCACATAGTTGTCCATGTACAGATGGAGCAGGCGGTCTATGATCCGCCACATAGTCGTCCATGTACAGATGGAGCAGGCGGTCTATGATCCGCCACATAGTTGTCCATGTACAGATGGAGCAGGCGGTCTATGATCCGCCACATAGTCGTCCATGTACAGATGGAGCAGGCGGTCTATGATCCGCCACATAGTTGTCCATGTACAGATGGAGCAGGCGGTCTATGATCCGCCACATAGTCGTCCATGTACAGATGGAGCAGGCGGTCTATGATCCGCCACATAGTCGTCCATGTACAGATGGAGCAGGCGGTCTATGATCCACCACATAGTCGTCCATGTACAGATGGAGCAGGCGGTCTATGATCCGCCACATAGTTGTCCATGTACAGATGGAGCAGGCGGTCTATGATCGCCACATAGGGTCCATGTACAGATGGAGCAGGCGGTCTATGATCCGCCACATAGTTGTCCATGTACAGATGGAGCAGGCGGTCTATGATCCGCCACATAGTTGTCCATGTACAGATGGAGCAGGCGGTCTATGATCCGCCACATAGTTGTCCATGTACAGATGGAGCAGGCGGTCTATGATCCGCCACATAGTTGTCCATGTACAGATGGAGCAGGCGGTCTATGATCCGCCACATAGTTGTCCATGTACAGATGGAGCAGGCGGTCTATGATCCACCACATAGTTGTCCATGTACAGATGGAGCAGGCGGTCTATGATCCACCACATAGTCGTCCATGTACAGATGGAGCAGGCGGTCTATGATCCGCCACATAGTTGTCCATGTACAGATGGAGCAGGCGGTCTATGATCCGCCACATAGTCGTCCATGTACAGATGGAGCAGGCGGTCTATGATCCGCCACATAGTTGTCCATGTACAGATGGAGCAGGCGGTCTATGATCCGCCACATAGTTGTCCATGTACAGATGGAGCAGGCGGTCTATGATCCGCCACATAGTTGTCCATGTACAGATGGAGCAGGCGGTCTATGATCCGCCACATAGTTGTCCATGTACAGATGGAGCAGGCGGTCTATGATCCGCCACATAGTCGTCCATGTACAGATGGAGCAGGCGGTCTATGATCCGCCACATAGTTGTCCATGTACAGATGGAGCAGGCGGTCTATGATCCGCCACATAGTCGTCCATGTACAGATGGAGCAGGCGGTCTATGATCCGCCACATAGTTGTCCATGTACAGATGGAGCAGGCGGTCTATGATCCGCCACATAGTCGTCCATGTACAGATGGAGCAGGCGGTCTATGATCCGCCACATAGTTGTCCATGTACAGATGGAGCAGGCGGTCTATGATCCGCCACATAGTTGTCCATGTACAGATGGAGCAGGCGGTCTATGATCCGCCACATAGTTGTCCATGTACAGATGGAGCAGGCGGTCTATGATCCGCCACATAGTCGTCCATGTACAGATGGAGCAGGCGGTCTATGATCCACCACATAGTCGTCCATGTACAGATGGAGCAGGCGGTTTATGATCCGCCACATAGTTGTCCATGTACAGATGGAGCAGGCGGTCTATGATCCGCCACATAGTCGTCCATGTACAGATGGAGCAGGCGGTCTATGATCCGCCACATAGTTGTCCATGTACAGATGGAGCAGGCGGTCTATGATCCGCCACATAGTTGTCCATGTACAGATGGAGCAGGCGGTCTATGATCCGCCACATAGTTGTCCATGTACAGATGGAGCAGGCGGTCTATGATCCGCCACATAGTTGTCCATGTACAGATGGAGCAGGCGGTCTATGATCCGCCACATAGTTGTCCATGTACAGATGGAGCAGGCGGTCTATGATCCGCCACATAGTCGTCCATGTACAGATGGAGCAGGCGGTCTATGATCCACCACATAGTTGTCCATGTACAGATGGAGCAGGCGGTCTATGATCCGCCACATAGTCGTCCATGTACAGATGGAGCAGGCGGTCTATGATCCACCACATAGTTGTCCATGTACAGATGGAGCAGGCGGTCTATGATCCGCCACATAGTTGTCCATGTACAGATGGAGCAGGCGGTCTATGATCCACCACATAGTCGTCCATGTACAGATGGAGCAGGCGGTCTATGATCCGCCACATAGTCGTCCATGTACAGATGGAGCAGGCGGTCTATGATCCGCCACATAGTTGTCCATGTACAGATGGAGCAGGCGGTCTATGATCCGCCACATAGTCGTCCATGTACAGATGGAGCAGGCGGTCTATGATCCGCCACATAGTTGTCCATGTACAGATGGAGCAGGCGGTCTATGATCCGCCACATAGTCGTCCATGTACAGATGGAGCAGGCGGTCTATGATCCGCCACATAGTCGTCCATGTACAGATGGAGCAGGCGGTCTATGATCCGCCACATAGTTGTCCATGTACAGATGGAGCAGGCGGTCTATGATCCGCCACATAGTCGTCCATGTACAGATGGAGCAGGCGGTCTATGATCCGCCACATAGTCGTCCATGTACAGATGGAGCAGGCGGTCTATGATCCGCCACATAGTTGTCCATGTACAGATGGAGCAGGCGGTCTATGATCCGCCACATAGTCGTCCATGTACAGATGGAGCAGGCGGTCTATGATCCGCCACATAGTTGTCCATGTACAGATGGAGCAGGCGGTCTATGATCCGCCACATAGTCGTCCATGTACAGATGGAGCAGGCGGTCTATGATCCACCACATAGTCGTCCATGTACAGATGGAGCAGGCGGTCTATGATCCGCCACATAGTCGTCCATGTACAGATGGAGCAGGCGGTCTATGATCCGCCACATAGTCGTCCATGTACAGATGGAGCAGGCGGTCTATGATCCGCCACATAGTCGTCCATGTACAGATGGAGCAGGCGGTCTATGATCCGCCACATAGTCGTCCATGTACAGATGGAGCAGGCGGTCTATGATCCGCCACATAGTTGTCCATGTACAGATGGAGCAGGCGGTCTATGATCCGCCACATAGTCGTCCATGTACAGATGGAGCAGGCGGTCTATGATCCGCCACATAGTCGTCCATGTACAGATGGAGCAGGCGGTCTATGATCCGCCACATAGTTGTCCATGTACAGATGGAGCAGGCGGTCTATGATCCGCCACATAGTCGTCCATGTACAGATGGAGCAGGCGGTCTATGATCCACCACATAGTCGTCCATGTACAGATGGAGCAGGCGGTCTATGATCCGCCACATAGTTGTCCATGTACAGATGGAGCAGGCGGTCTATGATCCGCCACATAGTCGTCCATGTACAGATGGAGCAGGCGGTCTATGATCCGCCACATAGTTGTCCATGTACAGATGGAGCAGGCGGTCTATGATCCGCCACATAGTCGTCCATGTACAGATGGAGCAGGCGGTCTATGATCCACCACATAGTCGTCCATGTACAGATGGAGCAGGCGGTCTATGATCCGCCACATAGTTGTCCATGTACAGATGGAGCAGGCGGTCTATGATCCGCCACATAGTCGTCCATGTACAGATGGAGCAGGCGGTCTATGATCCGCCACATAGTTGTCCATGTACAGATGGAGCAGGCGGTCTATGATCCGCCACATAGTTGTCCATGTACAGATGGAGCAGGCGGTCTATGATCCGCCACATAGTCGTCCATGTACAGATGGAGCAGGCGGTCTATGATCCGCCACATAGTTGTCCATGTACAGATGGAGCAGGCGGTCTATGATCCGCCACATAGTCGTCCATGTACAGATGGAGCAGGCGGTCTATGATCCGCCACATAGTCGTCCATGTACAGATGGAGCAGGCGGTCTATGATCCGCCACATAGTTGTCCATGTACAGATGGAGCAGGCGGTCTATGATCCGCCACATAGTTGTCCATGTACAGATGGAGCAGGCGGTCTATGATCCGCCACATAGTCGTCCATGTACAGATGGAGCAGGCGGTCTATGATCCGCCACATAGTTGTCCATGTACAGATGGAGCAGGCGGTCTATGATCCGCCACATAGTCGTCCATGTACAGATGGAGCAGGCGGTCTATGATCCGCCACATAGTTGTCCATGTACAGATGGAGCAGGCGGTCTATGATCCGCCACATAGTCGTCCATGTACAGATGGAGCAGGCGGTCTATGATCCGCCACATAGTTGTCCATGTACAGATGGAGCAGGCGGTCTATGATCCGCCACATAGTCGTCCATGTACAGATGGAGCAGGCGGTCTATGATCCGCCACATAGTTGTCCATGTACAGATGGAGCAGGCGGTCTATGATCCGCCACATAGTCGTCCATGTACAGATGGAGCAGGCGGTCTATGATCCACCACATAGTTGTCCATGTACAGATGGAGCAGGCGGTCTATGATCCGCCACATAGTCGTCCATGTACAGATGGAGCAGGCGGTCTATGATCCGCCACATAGTCGTCCATGTACAGATGGAGCAGGCGGTCTATGATCCGCCACATAGTCGTCCATGTACAGATGGAGCAGGCGGTCTATGATCCGCCACATAGTCGTCCATGTACAGATGGAGCAGGCGGTCTATGATCCGCCACATAGTTGTCCATGTACAGATGGAGCAGGCGGTCTATGATCCGCCACATAGTCGTCCATGTACAGATGGAGCAGGCGGTCTATGATCCACCACATAGTTGTCCATGTACAGATGGAGCAGGCGGTCTATGATCCACCACATAGTCGTCCATGTACAGATGGAGCAGGCGGTCTATGATCCGCCACATAGTTGTCCATGTACAGATGGAGCAGGCGGTCTATGATCCGCCACATAGTTGTCCATGTACAGATGGAGCAGGCGGTCTATGATCCGCCACATAGTTGTCCATGTACAGATGGAGCAGGCGGTCTATGATCCGCCACATAGTCGTCCATGTACAGATGGAGCAGGCGGTCTATGATCCGCCACATAGTTGTCCATGTACAGATGGAGCAGGCGGTCTATGATCCACCACATAGTTGTCCATGTACAGATGGAGCAGGCGGTCTATGATCCGCCACATAGTTGTCCATGTACAGATGGAGCAGGCGGTCTATGATCCGCCACATAGTCGTCCATGTACAGATGGAGCAGGCGGTCTATGATCCGCCACATAGTTGTCCATGTACAGATGGAGCAGGCGGTCTATGATCCGCCACATAGTCGTCCATGTACAGATGGAGCAGGCGGTCTATGATCCACCACATAGTCGTCCATGTACAGATGGAGCAGGCGGTCTATGATCCGCCACATAGTTGTCCATGTACAGATGGAGCAGGCGGTCTATGATCCGCCACATAGTTGTCCATGTACAGATGGAGCAGGCGGTCTATGATCCGCCACATAGTCGTCCATGTACAGATGGAGCAGGCGGTCTATGATCCGCCACATAGTTGTCCATGTACAGATGGAGCAGGCGGTCTATGATCCGCCACATAGTCGTCCATGTACAGATGGAGCAGGCGGTCTATGATCCGCCACATAGTCGTCCATGTACAGATGGAGCAGGCGGTCTATGATCCGCCACATAGTTGTCCATGTACAGATGGAGCAGGCGGTCTATGATCCGCCACATAGTCGTCCATGTACAGATGGAGCAGGCGGTCTATGATCCGCCACATAGTTGTCCATGTACAGATGGAGCAGGCGGTCTATGATCCGCCACATAGTTGTCCATGTACAGATGGAGCAGGCGGTCTATGATCCGCCACATAGTCGTCCATGTACAGATGGAGCAGGCGGTCTATGATCCGCCACATAGTTGTCCATGTACAGATGGAGCAGGCGGTCTATGATCCGCCACATAGTTGTCCATGTACAGATGGAGCAGGCGGTCTATGATCCGCCACATAGTTGTCCATGTACAGATGGAGCAGGCGGTCTATGATCCGCCACATAGTCGTCCATGTACAGATGGAGCAGGCGGTCTATGATCCGCCACATAGTTGTCCATGTACAGATGGAGCAGGCGGTCTATGATCCGCCACATAGTCGTCCATGTACAGATGGAGCAGGCGGTCTATGATCCGCCACATAGTTGTCCATGTACAGATGGAGCAGGCGGTCTATGATCCGCCACATAGTCGTCCATGTACAGATGGAGCAGGCGGTCTATGATCCGCCACATAGTCGTCCATGTACAGATGGAGCAGGCGGTCTATGATCCGCCACATAGTTGTCCATGTACAGATGGAGCAGGCGGTCTATGATCCGCCACATAGTCGTCCATGTACAGATGGAGCAGGCGGTCTATGATCCGCCACATAGTTGTCCATGTACAGATGGAGCAGGCGGTCTATGATCCGCCACATAGTCGTCCATGTACAGATGGAGCAGGCGGTCTATGATCCGCCACATAGTTGTCCATGTACAGATGGAGCAGGCGGTCTATGATCCGCCACATAGTCGTCCATGTACAGATGGAGCAGGCGGTCTATGATCCGCCACATAGTCGTCCATGTACAGATGGAGCAGGCGGTCTATGATCCGCCACATAGTTGTCCATGTACAGATGGAGCAGGCGGTCTATGATCCGCCACATAGTCGTCCATGTACAGATGGAGCAGGCGGTCTATGATCCGCCACATAGTTGTCCATGTACAGATGGAGCAGGCGGTCTATGATCCGCCACATAGTCGTCCATGTACAGATGGAGCAGGCGGTCTATGATCCGCCACATAGTTGTCCATGTACAGATGGAGCAGGCGGTCTATGATCCGCCACATAGTTGTCCATGTACAGATGGAGCAGGCGGTCTATGATCCGCCACATAGTTGTCCATGTACAGATGGAGCAGGCGGTCTATGATCCGCCACATAGTTGTCCATGTACAGATGGAGCAGGCGGTCTATGATCCGCCACATAGTCGTCCATGTACAGATGGAGCAGGCGGTCTATGATCCGCCACATAGTCGTCCATGTACAGATGGAGCAGGCGGTCTATGATCCGCCACATAGTCGTCCATGTACAGATGGAGCAGGCGGTTTATGATCCGCCACATAGTTGTCCATGTACAGATGGAGCAGGCGGTCTATGATCCGCCACATAGTCGTCCATGTACAGATGGAGCAGGCGGTCTATGATCCGCCACATAGTTGTCCATGTACAGATGGAGCAGGCGGTCTATGATCCGCCACATAGTCGTCCATGTACAGATGGAGCAGGCGGTCTATGATCCGCCACATAGTTGTCCATGTACAGATGGAGCAGGCGGTCTATGATCCGCCACATAGTTGTCCATGTACAGATGGAGCAGGCGGTCTATGATCCGCCACATAGTCGTCCATGTACAGATGGAGCAGGCGGTCTATGATCCGCCACATAGTTGTCCATGTACAGATGGAGCAGGCGGTCTATGATCCGCCACATAGTCGTCCATGTACAGATGGAGCAGGCGGTCTATGATCCGCCACATAGTTGTCCATGTACAGATGGAGCAGGCGGTCTATGATCCGCCACATAGTCGTCCATGTACAGATGGAGCAGGCGGTCTATGATCCGCCACATAGTTGTCCATGTACAGATGGAGCAGGCGGTCTATGATCCGCCACATAGTTGTCCATGTACAGATGGAGCAGGCGGTCTATGATCCGCCACATAGTCGTCCATGTACAGATGGAGCAGGCGGTCTATGATCCGCCACATAGTCGTCCATGTACAGATGGAGCAGGCGGTCTATGATCCGCCACATAGTCGTCCATGTACAGATGGAGCAGGCGGTCTATGATCCGCCACATAGTTGTCCATGTACAGATGGAGCAGGCGGTCTATGATCCGCCACATAGTCGTCCATGTACAGATGGAGCAGGCGGTCTATGATCCGCCACATAGTTGTCCATGTACAGATGGAGCAGGCGGTCTATGATCCGCCACATAGTCGTCCATGTACAGATGGAGCAGGCGGTCTATGATCCGCCACATAGTTGTCCATGTACAGATGGAGCAGGCGGTCTATGATCCGCCACATAGTTGTCCATGTACAGATGGAGCAGGCGGTCTATGATCCGCCACATAGTCGTCCATGTACAGATGGAGCAGGCGGTCTATGATCCGCCACATAGTCGTCCATGTACAGATGGAGCAGGCGGTCTATGATCCGCCACATAGTTGTCCATGTACAGATGGAGCAGGCGGTCTATGATCCGCCACATAGTCGTCCATGTACAGATGGAGCAGGCGGTCTATGATCCGCCACATAGTCGTCCATGTACAGATGGAGCAGGCGGTCTATGATCCGCCACATAGTCGTCCATGTACAGATGGAGCAGGCGGTCTATGATCCGCCACATAGTTGTCCATGTACAGATGGAGCAGGCGGTCTATGATCCGCCACATAGTCGTCCATGTACAGATGGAGCAGGCGGTCTATGATCCGCCACATAGTTGTCCATGTACAGATGGAGCAGGCGGTCTATGATCCGCCACATAGTTGTCCATGTACAGATGGAGCAGGCGGTCTATGATCCGCCACATAGTCGTCCATGTACAGATGGAGCAGGCGGTCTATGATCCGCCACATAGTCGTCCATGTACAGATGGAGCAGGCGGTCTATGATCCGCCACATAGTCGTCCATGTACAGATGGAGCAGGCGGTCTATGATCCGCCACATAGTTGTCCATGTACAGATGGAGCAGGCGGTCTATGATCCGCCACATAGTCGTCCATGTACAGATGGAGCAGGCGGTCTATGATCCGCCACATAGTCGTCCATGTACAGATGGAGCAGGCGGTCTATGATCCGCCACATAGTCGTCCATGTACAGATGGAGCAGGCGGTCTATGATCCGCCACATAGTTGTCCATGTACAGATGGAGCAGGCGGTCTATGATCCGCCACATAGTTGTCCATGTACAGATGGAGCAGGCGGTCTATGATCCACCACATAGTCGTCCATGTACAGATGGAGCAGGCGGTCTATGATCCGCCACATAGTTGTCCATGTACAGATGGAGCAGGCGGTCTATGATCCGCCACATAGTCGTCCATGTACAGATGGAGCAGGCGGTCTATGATCCGCCACATAGTTGTCCATGTACAGATGGAGCAGGCGGTCTATGATCCGCCACATAGTCGTCCATGTACAGATGGAGCAGGCGGTCTATGATCCGCCACATAGTTGTCCATGTACAGATGGAGCAGGCGGTCTATGATCCGCCACATAGTCGTCCATGTACAGATGGAGCAGGCGGTCTATGATCCACCACATAGTCGTCCATGTACAGATGGAGCAGGCGGTCTATGATCCGCCACATAGTCGTCCATGTACAGATGGAGCAGGCGGTCTATGATCCGCCACATAGTTGTCCATGTACAGATGGAGCAGGCGGTCTATGATCCGCCACATAGTCGTCCATGTACAGATGGAGCAGGCGGTCTATGATCCACCACATAGTTGTCCATGTACAGATGGAGCAGGCGGTCTATGATCCGCCACATAGTCGTCCATGTACAGATGGAGCAGGCGGTCTATGATCCGCCACATAGTCGTCCATGTACAGATGGAGCAGGCGGTCTATGATCCGCCACATAGTTGTCCATGTACAGATGGAGCAGGCGGTCTATGATCCGCCACATAGTCGTCCATGTACAGATGGAGCAGGCGGTCTATGATCCACCACATAGTCGTCCATGTACAGATGGAGCAGGCGGTCTATGATCCGCCACATAGTTGTCCATGTACAGATGGAGCAGGCGGTCTATGATCCGCCACATAGTCGTCCATGTACAGATGGAGCAGGCGGTCTATGATCCGCCACATAGTCGTCCATGTACAGATGGAGCAGGCGGTCTATGATCCACCACATAGTTGTCCATGTACAGATGGAGCAGGCGGTCTATGATCCGCCACATAGTCGTCCATGTACAGATGGAGCAGGCGGTCTATGATCCGCCACATAGTTGTCCATGTACAGATGGAGCAGGCGGTCTATGATCCGCCACATAGTCGTCCATGTACAGATGGAGCAGGCGGTCTATGATCCGCCACATAGTCGTCCATGTACAGATGGAGCAGGCGGTCTATGATCCGCCACATAGTTGTCCATGTACAGATGGAGCAGGCGGTCTATGATCCGCCACATAGTCGTCCATGTACAGATGGAGCAGGCGGTCTATGATCCGCCACATAGTTGTCCATGTACAGATGGAGCAGGCGGTCTATGATCCGCCACATAGTCGTCCATGTACAGATGGAGCAGGCGGTCTATGATCCGCCACATAGTCGTCCATGTACAGATGGAGCAGGCGGTCTATGATCCGCCACATAGTTGTCCATGTACAGATGGAGCAGGCGGTCTATGATCCGCCACATAGTCGTCCATGTACAGATGGAGCAGGCGGTCTATGATCCGCCACATAGTTGTCCATGTACAGATGGAGCAGGCGGTCTATGATCCGCCACATAGTCGTCCATGTACAGATGGAGCAGGCGGTCTATGATCCGCCACATAGTCGTCCATGTACAGATGGAGCAGGCGGTCTATGATCCGCCACATAGTTGTCCATGTACAGATGGAGCAGGCGGTCTATGATCCGCCACATAGTCGTCCATGTACAGATGGAGCAGGCGGTCTATGATCCGCCACATAGTTGTCCATGTACAGATGGAGCAGGCGGTCTATGATCCGCCACATAGTTGTCCATGTACAGATGGAGCAGGCGGTCTATGATCCGCCACATAGTCGTCCATGTACAGATGGAGCAGGCGGTCTATGATCCGCCACATAGTCGTCCATGTACAGATGGAGCAGGCGGTCTATGATCCGCCACATAGTTGTCCATGTACAGATGGAGCAGGCGGTCTATGATCCGCCACATAGTCGTCCATGTACAGATGGAGCAGGCGGTCTATGATCCGCCACATAGTTGTCCATGTACAGATGGAGCAGGCGGTCTATGATCCGCCACATAGTCGTCCATGTACAGATGGAGCAGGCGGTCTATGATCCGCCACATAGTCGTCCATGTACAGATGGAGCAGGCGGTCTATGATCCGCCACATAGTCGTCCATGTACAGATGGAGCAGGCGGTCTATGATCCGCCACATAGTCGTCCATGTACAGATGGAGCAGGCGGTTTATGATCCGCCACATAGTTGTCCATGTACAGATGGAGCAGGCGGTCTATGATCCGCCACATAGTTGTCCATGTACAGATGGAGCAGGCGGTCTATGATCCGCCACATAGTCGTCCATGTACAGATGGAGCAGGCGGTCTATGATCCGCCACATAGTTGTCCATGTACAGATGGAGCAGGCGGTCTATGATCCGCCACATAGTCGTCCATGTACAGATGGAGCAGGCGGTCTATGATCCGCCACATAGTCGTCCATGTACAGATGGAGCAGGCGGTCTATGATCCGCCACATAGTTGTCCATGTACAGATGGAGCAGGCGGTCTATGATCCGCCACATAGTCGTCCATGTACAGATGGAGCAGGCGGTCTATGATCCGCCACATAGTTGTCCATGTACAGATGGAGCAGGCGGTCTATGATCCGCCACATAGTCGTCCATGTACAGATGGAGCAGGCGGTCTATGATCCGCCACATAGTTGTCCATGTACAGATGGAGCAGGCGGTCTATGATCCGCCACATAGTCGTCCATGTACAGATGGAGCAGGCGGTCTATGATCCGCCACATAGTCGTCCATGTACAGATGGAGCAGGCGGTCTATGATCCGCCACATAGTCGTCCATGTACAGATGGAGCAGGCGGTCTATGATCCGCCACATAGTTGTCCATGTACAGATGGAGCAGGCGGTCTATGATCCGCCACATAGTTGTCCATGTACAGATGGAGCAGGCGGTCTATGATCCGCCACATAGTTGTCCATGTACAGATGGAGCAGGCGGTCTATGATCCGCCACATAGTTGTCCATGTACAGATGGAGCAGGCGGTCTATGATCCGCCACATAGTCGTCCATGTACAGATGGAGCAGGCGGTCTATGATCCGCCACATAGTTGTCCATGTACAGATGGAGCAGGCGGTCTATGATCCGCCACATAGTCGTCCATGTACAGATGGAGCAGGCGGTCTATGATCCACCACATAGTTGTCCATGTACAGATGGAGCAGGCGGTCTATGATCCGCCACATAGTTGTCCATGTACAGATGGAGCAGGCGGTCTATGATCCGCCACATAGTTGTCCATGTACAGATGGAGCAGGCGGTCTATGATCCGCCACATAGTCGTCCATGTACAGATGGAGCAGGCGGTCTATGATCCGCCACATAGTCGTCCATGTACAGATGGAGCAGGCGGTCTATGATCCGCCACATAGTCGTCCATGTACAGATGGAGCAGGCGGTCTATGATCCGCCACATAGTTGTCCATGTACAGATGGAGCAGGCGGTCTATGATCCGCCACATAGTCGTCCATGTACAGATGGAGCAGGCGGTCTATGATCCGCCACATAGTTGTCCATGTACAGATGGAGCAGGCGGTCTATGATCCGCCACATAGTTGTCCATGTACAGATGGAGCAGGCGGTCTATGATCCGCCACATAGTCGTCCATGTACAGATGGAGCAGGCGGTCTATGATCCGCCACATAGTTGTCCATGTACAGATGGAGCAGGCGGTCTATGATCCGCCACATAGTCGTCCATGTACAGATGGAGCAGGCGGTCTATGATCCGCCACATAGTTGTCCATGTACAGATGGAGCAGGCGGTCTATGATCCGCCACATAGTTGTCCATGTACAGATGGAGCAGGCGGTCTATGATCCGCCACATAGTCGTCCATGTACAGATGGAGCAGGCGGTCTATGATCCGCCACATAGTTGTCCATGTACAGATGGAGCAGGCGGTCTATGATCCGCCACATAGTTGTCCATGTACAGATGGAGCAGGCGGTCTATGATCCGCCACATAGTCGTCCATGTACAGATGGAGCAGGCGGTCTATGATCCGCCACATAGTCGTCCATGTACAGATGGAGCAGGCGGTCTATGATCCGCCACATAGTTGTCCATGTACAGATGGAGCAGGCGGTCTATGATCCGCCACATAGTCGTCCATGTACAGATGGAGCAGGCGGTCTATGATCCGCCACATAGTCGTCCATGTACAGATGGAGCAGGCGGTCTATGATCCGCCACATAGTTGTCCATGTACAGATGGAGCAGGCGGTCTATGATCCGCCACATAGTTGTCCATGTACAGATGGAGCAGGCGGTCTATGATCCGCCACATAGTCGTCCATGTACAGATGGAGCAGGCGGTCTATGATCCGCCACATAGTCGTCCATGTACAGATGGAGCAGGCGGTCTATGATCCGCCACATAGTTGTCCATGTACAGATGGAGCAGGCGGTCTATGATCCGCCACATAGTTGTCCATGTACAGATGGAGCAGGCGGTCTATGATCCGCCACATAGTCGTCCATGTACAGATGGAGCAGGCGGTCTATGATCCGCCACATAGTCGTCCATGTACAGATGGAGCAGGCGGTCTATGATCCGCCACATAGTTGTCCATGTACAGATGGAGCAGGCGGTCTATGATCCGCCACATAGTCGTCCATGTACAGATGGAGCAGGCGGTCTATGATCCGCCACATAGTCGTCCATGTACAGATGGAGCAGGCGGTCTATGATCCGCCACATAGTCGTCCATGTACAGATGGAGCAGGCGGTCTATGATCCGCCACATAGTCGTCCATGTACAGATGGAGCAGGCGGTCTATGATCCGCCACATAGTTGTCCATGTACAGATGGAGCAGGCGGTCTATGATCCACCACATAGTCGTCCATGTACAGATGGAGCAGGCGGTCTATGATCCGCCACATAGTCGTCCATGTACAGATGGAGCAGGCGGTCTATGATCCGCCACATAGTCGTCCATGTACAGATGGAGCAGGCGGTCTATGATCCGCCACATAGTCGTCCATGTACAGATGGAGCAGGCGGTCTATGATCCGCCACATAGTTGTCCATGTACAGATGGAGCAGGCGGTCTATGATCCGCCACATAGTCGTCCATGTACAGATGGAGCAGGCGGTCTATGATCCGCCACATAGTCGTCCATGTACAGATGGAGCAGGCGGTCTATGATCCGCCACATAGTTGTCCATGTACAGATGGAGCAGGCGGTCTATGATCCGCCACATAGTTGTCCATGTACAGATGGAGCAGGCGGTCTATGATCCGCCACATAGTCGTCCATGTACAGATGGAGCAGGCGGTCTATGATCCACCACATAGTCGTCCATGTACAGATGGAGCAGGCGGTCTATGATCCGCCACATAGTTGTCCATGTACAGATGGAGCAGGCGGTCTATGATCCGCCACATAGTCGTCCATGTACAGATGGAGCAGGCGGTCTATGATCCGCCACATAGTTGTCCATGTACAGATGGAGCAGGCGGTCTATGATCCGCCACATAGTTGTCCATGTACAGATGGAGCAGGCGGTCTATGATCCGCCACATAGTCGTCCATGTACAGATGGAGCAGGCGGTCTATGATCCGCCACATAGTTGTCCATGTACAGATGGAGCAGGCGGTCTATGATCCGCCACATAGTTGTCCATGTACAGATGGAGCAGGCGGTCTATGATCCGCCACATAGTCGTCCATGTACAGATGGAGCAGGCGGTCTATGATCCGCCACATAGTTGTCCATGTACAGATGGAGCAGGCGGTCTATGATCCGCCACATAGTTGTCCATGTACAGATGGAGCAGGCGGTCTATGATCCGCCACATAGTCGTCCATGTACAGATGGAGCAGGCGGTCTATGATCCGCCACATAGTTGTCCATGTACAGATGGAGCAGGCGGTCTATGATCCGCCACATAGTTGTCCATGTACAGATGGAGCAGGCGGTCTATGATCCGCCACATAGTCGTCCATGTACAGATGGAGCAGGCGGTCTATGATCCACCACATAGTTGTCCATGTACAGATGGAGCAGGCGGTCTATGATCCGCCACATAGTTGTCCATGTACAGATGGAGCAGGCGGTCTATGATCCGCCACATAGTCGTCCATGTACAGATGGAGCAGGCGGTCTATGATCCGCCACATAGTCGTCCATGTACAGATGGAGCAGGCGGTCTATGATCCGCCACATAGTTGTCCATGTACAGATGGAGCAGGCGGTCTATGATCCGCCACATAGTCGTCCATGTACAGATGGAGCAGGCGGTCTATGATCCGCCACATAGTTGTCCATGTACAGATGGAGCAGGCGGTCTATGATCCGCCACATAGTCGTCCATGTACAGATGGAGCAGGCGGTCTATGATCCGCCACATAGTCGTCCATGTACAGATGGAGCAGGCGGTCTATGATCCGCCACATAGTCGTCCATGTACAGATGGAGCAGGCGGTCTATGATCCGCCACATAGTCGTCCATGTACAGATGGAGCAGGCGGTCTATGATCCGCCACATAGTCGTCCATGTACAGATGGAGCAGGCGGTCTATGATCCGCCACATAGTCGTCCATGTACAGATGGAGCAGGCGGTCTATGATCCGCCACATAGTTGTCCATGTACAGATGGAGCAGGCGGTCTATGATCCGCCACATAGTCGTCCATGTACAGATGGAGCAGGCGGTCTATGATCCGCCACATAGTCGTCCATGTACAGATGGAGCAGGCGGTCTATGATCCGCCACATAGTCGTCCATGTACAGATGGAGCAGGCGGTCTATGATCCGCCACATAGTTGCCATGTCCATGTACAGATGGAGCAGGCGGTCTATGATCCGCCACATAGTCGTCCATGTACAGATGGAGCAGGCGGTTTATGATCCGCCACATAGTTGTCCATGTACAGATGGAGCAGGCGGTCTATGATCCCAGCCACAGATCCGGTCTGTCCATGTACAGATGGAGCAGGCGGTCTATGATCCGCCACATAGTCGTCCATGTACAGATGGAGCAGGCGGTCTATGATCCGCCACATAGTTGTCCATGTACAGATGGAGCAGGCGGTCTATGATCCGCCACATAGTTGTCCATGTACAGATGGAGCAGGCGGTCTATGATCCGCCACATAGTTGTCCATGTACAGATGGAGCAGGCGGTCTATGATCCGCCACATAGTTGTCCATGTACAGATGGAGCAGGCGGTCTATGATCCGCCACATAGTTGTCCATGTACAGATGGAGCAGGCGGTCTATGATCCGCCACATAGTTGTCCATGTACAGATGGAGCAGGCGGTCTATGATCCGCCACATAGTTGTCCATGTACAGATGGAGCAGGCGGTCTATGATCCGCCACATAGTCGTCCATGTACAGATGGAGCAGGCGGTCTATGATCCGCCACATAGTTGTCCATGTACAGATGGAGCAGGCGGTCTATGATCCGCCACATAGTTGTCCATGTACAGATGGAGCAGGCGGTCTATGATCCGCCACATAGTTGTCCATGTACAGATGGAGCAGGCGGTCTATGATCCGCCACATAGTTGTCCATGTACAGATGGAGCAGGCGGTCTATGATCCGCCACATAGTTGTCCATGTACAGATGGAGCAGGCGGTCTATGATCCGCCACATAGTTGTCCATGTACAGATGGAGCAGGCGGTCTATGATCCGCCACATAGTCGTCCATGTACAGATGGAGCAGGCGGTCTATGATCCGCCACATAGTTGTCCATGTACAGATGGAGCAGGCGGTCTATGATCCGCCACATAGTTGTCCATGTACAGATGGAGCAGGCGGTCTATGATCCGCCACATAGTCGTCCATGTACAGATGGAGCAGGCGGTCTATGATCCGCCACATAGTCGTCCATGTACAGATGGAGCAGGCGGTCTATGATCCGCCACATAGTTGTCCATGTACAGATGGAGCAGGCGGTCTATGATCCGCCACATAGTTGTCCATGTACAGATGGAGCAGGCGGTCTATGATCCGCCACATAGTCGTCCATGTACAGATGGAGCAGGCGGTCTATGATCCGCCACATAGTTGTCCATGTACAGATGGAGCAGGCGGTCTATGATCCGCCACATAGTCGTCCATGTACAGATGGAGCAGGCGGTCTATGATCCGCCACATAGTTGTCCATGTACAGATGGAGCAGGCGGTCTATGATCCGCCACATAGTTGTCCATGTACAGATGGAGCAGGCGGTCTATGATCCGCCACATAGTTGTCCATGTACAGATGGAGCAGGCGGTCTATGATCCGCCACATAGTCGTCCATGTACAGATGGAGCAGGCGGTCTATGATCCGCCACATAGTCGTCCATGTACAGATGGAGCAGGCGGTCTATGATCCACCACATAGTCGTCCATGTACAGATGGAGCAGGCGGTTTATGATCCGCCACATAGTTGTCCATGTACAGATGGAGCAGGCGGTCTATGATCCGCCACATAGTCGTCCATGTACAGATGGAGCAGGCGGTCTATGATCCGCCACATAGTTGTCCATGTACAGATGGAGCAGGCGGTCTATGATCCGCCACATAGTTGTCCATGTACAGATGGAGCAGGCGGTCTATGATCCGCCACATAGTCGTCCATGTACAGATGGAGCAGGCGGTCTATGATCCGCCACATAGTTGTCCATGTACAGATGGAGCAGGCGGTCTATGATCCGCCACATAGTCGTCCATGTACAGATGGAGCAGGCGGTCTATGATCCGCCACATAGTTGTCCATGTACAGATGGAGCAGGCGGTCTATGATCCGCCACATAGTCGTCCATGTACAGATGGAGCAGGCGGTCTATGATCCGCCACATAGTTGTCCATGTACAGATGGAGCAGGCGGTCTATGATCCGCCACATAGTTGTCCATGTACAGATGGAGCAGGCGGTCTATGATCCGCCACATAGTCGTCCATGTACAGATGGAGCAGGCGGTCTATGATCCGCCACATAGTTGTCCATGTACAGATGGAGCAGGCGGTCTATGATCCGCCACATAGTTGTCCATGTACAGATGGAGCAGGCGGTCTATGATCCGCCACATAGTTGTCCATGTACAGATGGAGCAGGCGGTCTATGATCCGCCACATAGTCGTCCATGTACAGATGGAGCAGGCGGTCTATGATCCGCCACATAGTTGTCCATGTACAGATGGAGCAGGCGGTCTATGATCCGCCACATAGTCGTCCATGTACAGATGGAGCAGGCGGTCTATGATCCGCCACATAGTTGTCCATGTACAGATGGAGCAGGCGGTCTATGATCCGCCACATAGTCGTCCATGTACAGATGGAGCAGGCGGTCTATGATCCGCCACATAGTCGTCCATGTACAGATGGAGCAGGCGGTCTATGATCCGCCACATAGTTGTCCATGTACAGATGGAGCAGGCGGTCTATGATCCGCCACATAGTTGTCCATGTACAGATGGAGCAGGCGGTCTATGATCCGCCACATAGTCGTCCATGTACAGATGGAGCAGGCGGTCTATGATCCGCCACATAGTTGTCCATGTACAGATGGAGCAGGCGGTCTATGATCCGCCACATAGTCGTCCATGTACAGATGGAGCAGGCGGTCTATGATCCGCCACACTAGTCGTCCATGTACAGATGGAGCAGGCGGTCTATGATCCGCCACATAGTTGTCCATGTACAGATGGAGCAGGCGGTCTATGATCCGCCACATAGTCGTCCATGTACAGATGGAGCAGGCGGTCTATGATCCGCCACATAGTTGTCCATGTACAGATGGAGCAGGCGGTCTATGATCCGCCACATAGTTGTCCATGTACAGATGGAGCAGGCGGTCTATGATCCGCCACATAGTTGTCCATGTACAGATGGAGCAGGCGGTCTATGATCCGCCACATAGTTGTCCATGTACAGATGGAGCAGGCGGTCTATGATCCGCCACATAGTCGTCCATGTACAGATGGAGCAGGCGGTCTATGATCCGCCACATAGTTGTCCATGTACAGATGGAGCAGGCGGTCTATGATCCGCCACATAGTTGTCCATGTACAGATGGAGCAGGCGGTCTATGATCCGCCACATAGTCGTCCATGTACAGATGGAGCAGGCGGTCTATGATCCGCCACATAGTCGTCCATGTACAGATGGAGCAGGCGGTCTATGATCCGCCACATAGTTGTCCATGTACAGATGGAGCAGGCGGTCTATGATCCGCCACATAGTCGTCCATGTACAGATGGAGCAGGCGGTCTATGATCCGCCACATAGTTGTCCATGTACAGATGGAGCAGGCGGTCTATGATCCGCCACATAGTCGTCCATGTACAGATGGAGCAGGCGGTCTATGATCCGCCACATAGTCGTCCATGTACAGATGGAGCAGGCGGTCTATGATCCGCCACATAGTCGTCCATGTACAGATGGAGCAGGCGGTCTATGATCCGCCACATAGTTGTCCATGTACAGATGGAGCAGGCGGTCTATGATCCGCCACATAGTTGTCCATGTACAGATGGAGCAGGCGGTCTATGATCCGCCACATAGTCGTCCATGTACAGATGGAGCAGGCGGTCTATGATCCGCCACATAGTTGTCCATGTACAGATGGAGCAGGCGGTCTATGATCCACCACATAGTCGTCCATGTACAGATGGAGCAGGCGGTCTATGATCCGCCACATAGTTGTCCATGTACAGATGGAGCAGGCGGTCTATGATCCGCCACATAGTCGTCCATGTACAGATGGAGCAGGCGGTCTATGATCCGCCACATAGTTGTCCATGTACAGATGGAGCAGGCGGTCTATGATCCGCCACATAGTCGTCCATGTACAGATGGAGCAGGCGGTCTATGATCCGCCACATAGTTGTCCATGTACAGATGGAGCAGGCGGTCTATGATCCGCCACATAGTTGTCCATGTACAGATGGAGCAGGCGGTCTATGATCCGCCACATAGTCGTCCATGTACAGATGGAGCAGGCGGTCTATGATCCGCCACATAGTTGTCCATGTACAGATGGAGCAGGCGGTCTATGATCCGCCACATAGTTGTCCATGTACAGATGGAGCAGGCGGTCTATGATCCGCCACATAGTTGTCCATGTACAGATGGAGCAGGCGGTCTATGATCCGCCACATAGTTGTCCATGTACAGATGGAGCAGGCGGTCTATGATCCGCCACATAGTTGTCCATGTACAGATGGAGCAGGCGGTCTATGATCCGCCACATAGTTGTCCATGTACAGATGGAGCAGGCGGTCTATGATCCGCCACATAGTCGTCCATGTACAGATGGAGCAGGCGGTCTATGATCCGCCACATAGTTGTCCATGTACAGATGGAGCAGGCGGTCTATGATCCGCCACATAGTTGTCCATGTACAGATGGAGCAGGCGGTCTATGATCCGCCACATAGTTGTCCATGTACAGATGGAGCAGGCGGTCTATGATCCGCCACATAGTTGTCCATGTACAGATGGAGCAGGCGGTCTATGATCCGCCACATAGTTGTCCATGTACAGATGGAGCAGGCGGTCTATGATCCGCCACATAGTCGTCCATGTACAGATGGAGCAGGCGGTCTATGATCCACCACATAGTTGTCCATGTACAGATGGAGCAGGCGGTCTATGATCCGCCACATAGTCGTCCATGTACAGATGGAGCAGGCGGTCTATGATCCGCCACATAGTTGTCCATGTACAGATGGAGCAGGCGGTCTATGATCCGCCACATAGTTGTCCATGTACAGATGGAGCAGGCGGTCTATGATCCGCCACATAGTTGTCCATGTACAGATGGAGCAGGCGGTCTATGATCCGCCACATAGTTGTCCATGTACAGATGGAGCAGGCGGTCTATGATCCGCCACATAGTCGTCCATGTACAGATGGAGCAGGCGGTCTATGATCCGCCACATAGTCGTCCATGTACA
Source organism: Leptodactylus fallax (assembly GCA_947044405.1). Classification (NCBI taxonomy): domain Eukaryota; kingdom Metazoa; phylum Chordata; class Amphibia; order Anura; family Leptodactylidae; genus Leptodactylus; species Leptodactylus fallax. Next base: position 12,844 of record CAMRHE010001507.1, on the reverse strand, counting down.
GATGGAGCAGGCGGTCTATGATCCGCCACATAGTCGTCCATGTACAGATGGAGCAGGCGGTTTATGATCCGCCACATAGTTGTCCATGTACAGATGGAGCAGGCGGTCTATGATCCGCCACATAGCCGTCCATGTACAGATGGAGCAGGCGGTCTATGATCCGCCACATAGTTGTCCATGTACAGATGGAGCAGGCGGTCTATGATCCGCCACATAGTTGTCCATGTACAGATGGAGCAGGCGGTCTATGATCCGCCACATAGTTGTCCATGTACAGATGGAGCAGGCGGTCTATGATCCACCACATAGTCGTCCATGTACAGATGGAGCAGGCGGTCTATGATCCGCCACATAGTCGTCCATGTACAGATGGAGCAGGCGGTCTATGATCCGCCACATAGTTGTCCATGTACAGATGGAGCAGGCGGTCTATGATCCGCCACATAGTTGTCCATGTACAGATGGAGCAGGCGGTCTATGATCCGCCACATAGTTGTCCATGTACAGATGGAGCAGGCGGTCTATGATCCGCCACATAGTCGTCCATGTACAGATGGAGCAGGCGGTTTATGATCCGCCACATAGTTGTCCATGTACAGATGGAGCAGGCGGTCTATGATCCGCCACATAGTCGTCCATGTACAGATGGAGCAGGCGGTCTATGATCCGCCACATAGTTGTCCATGTACAGATGGAGCAGGCGGTCTATGATCCGCCACATAGTTGTCCATGTACAGATGGAGCAGGCGGTCTATGATCCGCCACATAGTTGTCCATGTACAGATGGAGCAGGCGGTCTATGATCCGCCACATAGTTGTCCATGTACAGATGGAGCAGGCGGTCTATGATCCGCCACATAGTTGTCCATGTACAGATGGAGCAGGCGGTCTATGATCCGCCACATAGTTGTCCATGTACAGATGGAGCAGGCGGTCTATGATCCGCCACATAGTCGTCCATGTACAGATGGAGCAGGCGGTCTATGATCCGCCACATAGTTGTCCATGTACAGATGGAGCAGGCGGTCTATGATCCGCCACATAGTCGTCCATGTACAGATGGAGCAGGCGGTCTATGATCCGCCACATAGTTGTCCATGTACAGATGGAGCAGGCGGTCTATGATCCGCCACATAGTCGTCCATGTACAGATGGAGCAGGCGGTCTATGATCCGCCACATAGTTGTCCATGTACAGATGGAGCAGGCGGTCTATGATCCGCCACATAGTTGTCCATGTACAGATGGAGCAGGCGGTCTATGATCCGCCACATAGTTGTCCATGTACAGATGGAGCAGGCGGTCTATGATCCGCCACATAGTTGTCCATGTACAGATGGAGCAGGCGGTCTATGATCCGCCACATAGTTGTCCATGTACAGATGGAGCAGGCGGTCTATGATCCGCCACATAGTTGTCCATGTACAGATGGAGCAGGCGGTCTATGATCCGCCACATAGTTGTCCATGTACAGATGGAGCAGGCGGTCTATGATCCGCCACATAGTTGTCCATGTACAGATGGAGCAGGCGGTCTATGATCCGCCACATAGTTGTCCATGTACAGATGGAGCAGGCGGTCTATGATCCGCCACATAGTTGTCCATGTACAGATGGAGCAGGCGGTCTATGATCCGCCACATAGTTGTCCATGTACAGATGGAGCAGGCGGTCTATGATCCGCCACATAGTTGTCCATGTACAGATGGAGCAGGCGGTCTATGATCCGCCACATAGTTGTCCATGTACAGATGGAGCAGGCGGTCTATGATCCGCCACATAGTTGTCCATGTACAGATGGAGCAGGCGGTCTATGATCCGCCACATAGTCGTCCATGTACAGATGGAGCAGGCGGTCTATGATCCGCCACATAGTCGTCCATGTACAGATGGAGCAGGCGGTCTATGATCCGCCACATAGTCGTCCATGTACAGATGGAGCAGGCGGTCTATGATCCGCCACATAGTTGTCCATGTACAGATGGAGCAGGCGGTCTATGATCCGCCACATAGTCGTCCATGTACAGATGGAGCAGGCGGTCTATGATCCGCCACATAGTTGTCCATGTACAGATGGAGCAGGCGGTCTATGATCCGCCACATAGTTGTCCATGTACAGATGGAGCAGGCGGTCTATGATCCGCCACATAGTTGTCCATGTACAGATGGAGCAGGCGGTCTATGATCCGCCACATAGTCGTCCATGTACAGATGGAGCAGGCGGTCTATGATCCGCCACATAGTTGTCCATGTACAGATGGAGCAGGCGGTCTATGATCCGCCACATAGTCGTCCATGTACAGATGGAGCAGGCGGTCTATGATCCGCCACATAGTTGTCCATGTACAGATGGAGCAGGCGGTCTATGATCCGCCACATAGTTGTCCATGTACAGATGGAGCAGGCGGTCTATGATCCGCCACATAGTCGTCCATGTACAGATGGAGCAGGCGGTCTATGATCCGCCACATAGTTGTCCATGTACAGATGGAGCAGGCGGTCTATGATCCGCCACATAGTTGTCCATGTACAGATGGAGCAGGCGGTCTATGATCCGCCACATAGTCGTCCATGTACAGATGGAGCAGGCGGTCTATGATCCGCCACATAGTTGTCCATGTACAGATGGAGCAGGCGGTCTATGATCCGCCACATAGTCGTCCATGTACAGATGGAGCAGGCGGTCTATGATCCGCCACATAGTTGTCCATGTACAGATGGAGCAGGCGGTCTATGATCCGCCACATAGTTGTCCATGTACAGATGGAGCAGGCGGTCTATGATCCGCCACATAGTCGTCCATGTACAGATGGAGCAGGCGGTCTATGATCCGCCACATAGTTGTCCATGTACAGATGGAGCAGGCGGTCTATGATCCACCACATAGTCGTCCATGTACAGATGGAGCAGGCGGTTTATGATCCGCCACATAGTTGTCCATGTACAGATGGAGCAGGCGGTCTATGATCCGCCACATAGTCGTCCATGTACAGATGGAGCAGGCGGTCTATGATCCGCCACATAGTCGTCCATGTACAGATGGAGCAGGCGGTCTATGATCCGCCACATAGTCGTCCATGTACAGATGGAGCAGGCGGTCTATGATCCGCCACATAGTTGTCCATGTACAGATGGAGCAGGCGGTCTATGATCCGCCACATAGTTGTCCATGTACAGATGGAGCAGGCGGTCTATGATCCGCCACATAGTTGTCCATGTACAGATGGAGCAGGCGGTCTATGATCCGCCACATAGTTGTCCATGTACAGATGGAGCAGGCGGTCTATGATCCGCCACATAGTCGTCCATGTACAGATGGAGCAGGCGGTCTATGATCCGCCACATAGTTGTCCATGTACAGATGGAGCAGGCGGTCTATGATCCGCCACATAGTTGTCCATGTACAGATGGAGCAGGCGGTCTATGATCCGCCACATAGTTGTCCATGTACAGATGGAGCAGGCGGTCTATGATCCGCCACATAGTCGTCCATGTACAGATGGAGCAGGCGGTCTATGATCCGCCACATAGTTGTCCATGTACAGATGGAGCAGGCGGTCTATGATCCGCCACATAGTTGTCCATGTACAGATGGAGCAGGCGGTCTATGATCCGCCACATAGCTCCATGTACAGATGGAGCAGGCGGTCTATGATCCGCCACATAGTTGTCCATGTACAGATGGAGCAGGCGGTCTATGATCCGCCACATAGTTGTCCATGTACAGATGGAGCAGGCGGTCTATGATCCGCCACATAGTTGTCCATGTACAGATGGAGCAGGCGGTCTATGATCCGCCACATAGTTGTCCATGTACAGATGGAGCAGGCGGTCTATGATCCGCCACATAGTCGTCCATGTACAGATGGAGCAGGCGGTCTATGATCCGCCACATAGTTGTCCATGTACAGATGGAGCAGGCGGTCTATGATCCGCCACATAGTCGTCCATGTACAGATGGAGCAGGCGGTCTATGATCCGCCACATAGTTGTCCATGTACAGATGGAGCAGGCGGTCTATGATCCGCCACATAGTTGTCCATGTACAGATGGAGCAGGCGGTCTATGATCCGCCACATAGTTGTCCATGTACAGATGGAGCAGGCGGTCTATGATCCGCCACATAGTTGTCCATGTACAGATGGAGCAGGCGGTCTATGATCCGCCACATAGTTGTCCATGTACAGATGGAGCAGGCGGTCTATGATCCGCCACATAGTTGTCCATGTACAGATGGAGCAGGCGGTCTATGATCCGCCACATAGTCTGTCCATGTACAGATGGAGCAGGCGGTCTATGATCCGCCACATAGTTGTCCATGTACAGATGGAGCAGGCGGTCTATGATCCGCCACATAGTTGTCCATGTACAGATGGAGCAGGCGGTCTATGATCCGCCACATAGTCGTCCATGTACAGATGGAGCAGGCGGTCTATGATCCGCCACATAGTTGTCCATGTACAGATGGAGCAGGCGGTCTATGATCCGCCACATAGTCGTCCATGTACAGATGGAGCAGGCGGTCTATGATCCGCCACATAGTTGTCCATGTACAGATGGAGCAGGCGGTCTATGATCCGCCACATAGTTGTCCATGTACAGATGGAGCAGGCGGTCTATGATCCGCCACATAGTCGTCCATGTACAGATGGAGCAGGCGGTCTATGATCCGCCACATAGTTGTCCATGTACAGATGGAGCAGGCGGTCTATGATCCGCCACATAGTCGTCCATGTACAGATGGAGCAGGCGGTCTATGATCCGCCACATAGTTGTCCATGTACAGATGGAGCAGGCGGTCTATGATCCGCCACATAGTTGTCCATGTACAGATGGAGCAGGCGGTCTATGATCCGCCACATAGTCGTCCATGTACAGATGGAGCAGGCGGTCTATGATCCGCCACATAGTCGTCCATGTACAGATGGAGCAGGCGGTCTATGATCCGCCACATAGTTGTCCATGTACAGATGGAGCAGGCGGTCTATGATCCGCCACATAGTCGTCCATGTACAGATGGAGCAGGCGGTCTATGATCCGCCACATAGTCGTCCATGTACAGATGGAGCAGGCGGTCTATGATCCGCCACATAGTTGTCCATGTACAGATGGAGCAGGCGGTCTATGATCCGCCACATAGTCGTCCATGTACAGATGGAGCAGGCGGTCTATGATCCGCCACATAGTTGTCCATGTACAGATGGAGCAGGCGGTCTATGATCCGCCACATACTGTACACATGGAGCAGGCGGTTTATGATCCGCCACATAGTTGTCCATGTACAGATGGAGCAGGCGTTTGTTTATGATCCGCCACATAGTTGTCCATGTACAGATGGAGCAGGCGGTCTATGATCCGCCACATAGTTGTCCATGTACAGATGGAGCAGGCGGTCTATGATCCGCCACATAGTTGTCCATGTACAGATGGAGCAGGCGGTCTATGATCCGCCACATAGTTGTCCATGTACAGATGGAGCAGGCGGTTTATGATCCGCCACATAGTTGTCCATGTACAGATGGAGCAGGCGGTCTATGATCCGCCACATAGTCGTCCATGTACAGATGGAGCAGGCGGTCTATGATCCGCCACATAGTTGTCCATGTACAGATGGAGCAGGCGGTCTATGATCCGCCACATAGTCGTCCATGTACAGATGGAGCAGGCGGTCTATGATCCGCCACATAGTTGTCCATGTACAGATGGAGCAGGCGGTTTATGATCCGCCACATACTTGTCCATGTACAGATGGAGCAGGCGCTCTATGATCCGCCACATAGCCGCCCATGTACAGATGGAGCAGGCGGTCTATGATCCGCCACATAGTAGTCCATGTACAGATGGAGCAGGCGGTCTATGATCCGCCACATAGTTGTCCATGTACAGATGGAGCAGGCGGTCTATGATCCGCCACATAGTTGTCCATGTACAGATGGAGCAGGCGGTCTATGATCCACCACATAGTCGTCCATGTACAGATGGAGCAGGCGGTTTATGATCCGCCACATAGTTGTCCATGTACAGATGGAGCAGGCGGTCTATGATCCGCCACATAGTCGTCCATGTACAGATGGAGCAGGCGGTCTATGATCCGCCACATAGTTGTCCATGTACAGATGGAGCAGGCGGTCTATGATCCGCCACATAGTTGTCCATGTACAGATGGAGCAGGCGGTCTATGATCCGCCACATAGTCGTCCATGTACAGATGGAGCAGGCGGTTTATGATCCGCCACATAGTTGTCCATGTACAGATGGAGCAGGCGGTCTATGATCCGCCACATAGTTGTCCATGTACAGATGGAGCAGGCGGTCTATGATCCGCCACATAGTCGTCCATGTACAGATGGAGCAGGCGGTCTATGATCCGCCACATAGTTGTCCATGTACAGATGGAGCAGGCGGTCTATGATCCGCCACATAGTCGTCCATGTACAGATGGAGCAGGCGGTCTATGATCCGCCACATAGTTGTCCATGTACAGATGGAGCAGGCGGTCTATGATCCGCCACATAGTCGTCCATGTCAGATGGGCGGCGGCGACCGCCCTGTCCATGTACAGATGGAGCAGGCGGTCTATGATCCGCCACATAGTTGTCCATGTACAGATGGAGCAGGCGGTCTATGATCCGCCACATAGTTGTCCATGTACAGATGGAGCAGGCGGTCTATGATCCGCCACATAGTTGTCCATGTACAGATGGAGCAGGCGGTCTATGGGATCCGCCACATAGTTGTCCATGTACAGATGGAGCAGGCGGTCTATGATCCGCCACATAGTCGTCCATGTACAGAAGGAGCAGGCGGTTTATGATCCGCCACATAGTTGTCCATGTACAGATGGAGCAGGCGGTTTATGATCCGCCACATACTTGTCCATGTACAGATGGAGCAGGCGCTCTATGAACCGCCACATAGCCGCCAATGTACAGATGGAGCAGGCGGTCTATGATCCGCCACATAGTAGTCCATGTACAGATGGAGCAGGCGGTCTATGATCCGCCACATAGTAGTCCATGTACAGATGGAGCAGGCGGTCTATGATCCGCCACATAGTCGTCCATGTACAGATGGAGCAGGCGGCTAGCCGCCACATAGTGTCCATGTACAGATGGAGCAGGCGGTCTATGATCCCACCTACATGTCCATGTACAGATGGAGCAGGCGGTCTATGATCCACCACATAGTCATCCATGTACAGATGGAGCAGGCGGTTTATGATCCGCCACATAGTTGTCCATGTACAGATGGAGCAGGCGGTCTATGATCCGCCACATAGTCGTCCATGTTCAGATGGAGCAGGCGGTCTATGATCCAGCACATAGTTGTCCATGTACAGATGGAGCAGGCGGTCTATGATCCACCACATAGTTGTCCATGTACAGATGGAGCAGGCGGTCTATGATCCGCCACATAGTTGTCCATGTACAGATGGAGCAGGCGGTCTATGATCCGCCACATAGTCGTCCATGTACAGATGGAGCAGGCGGTCTATGATCCGCCACATAGTTGTCCATGTACAGATGGAGCAGGCGGTCTATGATCCGCCACATAGTCGTCCATGTACAGATGGAGCAGGCGGTCTATGATCCGCCACATAGTCGTCCATGTACAGATGGAGCAGGCGGTCTATGATCCGCCACATAGTTGTCCATGTTCAGATGCAGCAGGCGGTCTATGATCCACCACATAGTTGTCCATGTACAGATGGAGCAGGCGCTCTATGATCCACCACATAGTCATCCATGTACAGATGGAGAAGGCGGTTTATGATCTGCCACATAGTTGTCCATGTACAGATGGAGCAGGCGGTCTATGATCCGCCACATAGTCGTCCATGTACAGATGGAGCAGGCGGTCTATGATCCAGCACATAGTTGTCCATGTACAGATGGAGCAGGCGCTCTATGATCCACCACATAGTCGTCCATGTACAGATGGAGCAGGCGGTCTATGATCCGCCACATAGTCGTCCATGTACAGATGGAGCAGGCGGTCTATGATCCGCCACATAGTCGTCCATGTACAGATGGAGCAGGCGGTCTATGATCCACCACATAGTCGTCCATGTACAGATGGAGCAGGCGGTCTATGATCCGCCACATAGTTGTCCATGTACAGATGGAGCAGGCGGTCTATGATCCGCCACATAGTCGTCCATGTACAGATGGAGCAGGCGGTCTATGATCCGCCACATAGTTGTCCATGTACAGATGGAGCAGGCGGTCTATGATCCGCCACCATGTCGTCCATGTACAGATGGAGCAGGCGGTCTATGATCCACCACATAGTCGTCCATGTACAGATGGAGCAGGCGGTCTATGATCCGCCACATAGTTGTCCATGTACAGATGGAGCAGGCGGTCTATGATCCACCACATAGTCGTCCATGTACAGATGGAGCAGGCGGTTTATGATCCGCCACATAGTTGTCCATGTACAGATGGAGCAGGCGGTCTATGATCCGCCACATAGTCGTCCATGTACAGATGGAGCAGGCGGTCTATGATCCGCCACATAGTTGTCCATGTACAGATGGAGCAGGCGGTCTATGATCCGCCACATAGTTGTCCATGTACAGATGGAGCAGGCGGTCTATGATCCGCCACATAGTCGTCCATGTACAGATGGAGCAGGCGGTCTATGATCCGCCACATAGTTGTCCATGTACAGATGGAGCAGGCGGTCTATGATCCGCCACATAGTTGTCCATGTACAGATGGAGCAGGCGGTCTATGATCCGCCACATAGTCGTCCATGTACAGATGGAGCAGGCGGTCTATGATCCGCCACATAGTTGTCCATGTACAGATGGAGCAGGCGGTCTATGATCCGCCACATAGTTGTCCATGTACAGATGGAGCAGGCGGTCTATGATCCGCCACATAGTTGTCCATGTACAGATGGAGCAGGCGGTCTATGATCCGCCACATAGTTGTCCATGTACAGATGGAGCAGGCGGTCTATGATCCGCCACATAGTCTGGCCGCTCCTGTGTCCATGTACAGATGGAGCAGGCGGTCTATGATCCGCCACATAGTCGTCCATGTACAGATGGAGCAGGCGGTCTATGATCCGCCACATAGTTGTCCATGTACAGATGGAGCAGGCGGTCTATGATCCGCCACATAGTTGTCCATGTACAGATGGAGCAGGCGGTCTATGATCCGCCACATAGTCGTCCATGTACAGATGGAGCAGGCGGTTTATGATCCGCCACATAGTTGTCCATGTACAGATGGAGCAGGCGGTTTATGATCCGCCACATACTTGTCCATGTACAGATGGAGCAGGCGCTCTATGAACCGCCACATAGCCGCCCATGTACAGATGGAGCAGGCGGTCTATGATCCGCCACATAGTAGTCCATGTACAGATGGAGCAGGCGGTCTATGATCCGCCACATAGTCGTCCATGTACAGATGGAGCAGGCGGTCTATGATCCGCCACATAGTCGTCCATGTACAGATGGAGCAGGCGGTCTATGATCCGCCACATAGTCGTCCATGTACAGATGGAGCAGGCGGTCTATGATCCGCCACATAGTCGTCCATGTACAGATGGAGCAGGCGGTCTATGATCCGCCACATAGTCGTCCATGTACAGATGGAGCAGGCGGTCTATGATCCGCCACATAGTCGTCCATGTACAGATGGAGCAGGCGGTCTATGATCCGCCACATAGTTGTCCATGTACAGATGGAGCAGGCGGTCTATGATCCGCCACATAGTCGTCCATGTACAGATGGAGCAGGCGGTCTATGATCCGCCACATAGTCGTCCATGTACAGATGGAGCAGGCGGTCTATGATCCGCCACATAGTTGTCCATGTACAGATGGAGCAGGCGGTCTATGATCCGCCCACCACATAGTCGTCCATGTACAGATGGAGCAGGCGGTCTATGATCCGCCACATAGTTGTCCATGTACAGATGGAGCAGGCGGTCTATGATCCGCCACATAGTCGTCCATGTACAGATGGAGCAGGCGGTCTATGATCCGCCACATAGTCGTCCATGTACAGATGGAGCAGGCGGTCTATGATCCGCCACATAGTTGTCCATGTACAGATGGAGCAGGCGGTCTATGATCCGCCACATAGTCGTCCATGTACAGATGGAGCAGGCGGTCTATGATCCGCCACATAGTTGTCCATGTACAGATGGAGCAGGCGGTCTATGATCCGCCACATAGTCGTCCATGTACAGATGGAGCAGGCGGTCTATGATCCGCCACATAGTTGTCCATGTACAGATGGAGCAGGCGGTCTATGATCCGCCACATAGTCGTCCATGTACAGATGGAGCAGGCGCGGTATGATCCGCCACATAGTTGTCCATGTACAGATGGAGCAGGCGGTCTATGATCCGCCACATAGTCGTCCATGTACAGATGGAGCAGGCGGTCTATGATCCGCCACATAGTTGTCCATGTACAGATGGAGCAGGCGGTCTATGATCCGCCACATAGTCGTCCATGTACAGATGGAGCAGGCGGTCTATGATCCGCCACATAGTTGTCCATGTACAGATGGAGCAGGCGGTCTATGATCCGCCACATAGTTGTCCATGTACAGATGGAGCAGGCGGTCTATGATCCGCCACATAGTCGTCCATGTACAGATGGAGCAGGCGGTCTATGATCCGCCACATAGTTGTCCATGTACAGATGGAGCAGGCGGTCTATGATCCACCACATAGTCGTCCATGTACAGATGGAGCAGGCGGTCTATGATCCGCCACATAGTTGTCCATGTACAGATGGAGCAGGCGGTCTATGATCCGCCACATAGTTGTCCATGTACAGATGGAGCAGGCGGTCTATGATCCGCCACATAGTTGTCCATGTACAGATGGAGCAGGCGGTCTATGATCCGCCACATAGTTGTCCATGTACAGATGGAGCAGGCGGTCTATGATCCGCCACATAGTCGTCCATGTACAGATGGAGCAGGCGGTCTATGATCCGCCACATAGTCGTCCATGTACAGATGGAGCAGGCGGTCTATGATCCGCCACATAGTCGTCCATGTACAGATGGAGCAGGCGGTCTATGATCCGCCACATAGTCGTCCATGTACAGATGGAGCAGGCGGTCTATGATCCGCCACATAGTCGTCCATGTACAGATGGAGCAGGCGGTCTATGATCCGCCACATAGTTGTCCATGTACAGATGGAGCAGGCGGTCTATGATCCGCCACATAGTCGTCCATGTACAGATGGAGCAGGCGGTCTATGATCCGCCACATAGTCGTCCATGTACAGATGGAGCAGGCGGTCTATGATCCGCCACATAGTCGTCCATGTACAGATGGAGCAGGCGGTCTATGATCCGCCACATAGTCGTCCATGTACAGATGGAGCAGGCGGTCTATGATCCGCCACATAGTTGTCCATGTACAGATGGAGCAGGCGGTCTATGATCCACCACATAGTCGTCCATGTACAGATGGAGCAGGCGGTCTATGATCCGCCACATAGTTGTCCATGTACAGATGGAGCAGGCGGTCTATGATCCGCCACATAGTCGTCCATGTACAGATGGAGCAGGCGGTCTATGATCCGCCACATAGTTGTCCATGTACAGATGGAGCAGGCGGTCTATGATCCGCCACATAGTCGTCCATGTACAGATGGAGCAGGCGGTCTATGATCCGCCACATAGTTGTCCATGTACAGATGGAGCAGGCGGTCTATGATCCGCCACATAGTTGTCCATGTACAGATGGAGCAGGCGGTCTATGATCCGCCACATAGTTGTCCATGTACAGATGGAGCAGGCGGTCTATGATCCGCCACATAGTCGTCCATGTACAGATGGAGCAGGCGGTCTATGATCCGCCACATAGTCGTCCATGTACAGATGGAGCAGGCGGTCTATGATCCGCCACATAGTCGTCCATGTACAGATGGAGCAGGCGGTCTATGATCCACCACATAGTCGTCCATGTACAGATGGAGCAGGCGGTTTATGATCCGCCACATAGTTGTCCATGTACAGATGGAGCAGGCGGTCTATGATCCGCCACATAGTCGTCCATGTACAGATGGAGCAGGCGGTCTATGATCCGCCACATAGTTGTCCATGTACAGATGGAGCAGGCGGTCTATGATCCGCCACATAGTTGTCCATGTACAGATGGAGCAGGCGGTCTATGATCCGCCACATAGTCGTCCATGTACAGATGGAGCAGGCGGTCTATGATCCGCCACATAGTTGTCCATGTACAGATGGAGCAGGCGGTCTATGATCCGCCACATAGTCGTCCATGTACAGATGGAGCAGGCGGTCTATGATCCGCCACATAGTCGTCCATGTACAGATGGAGCGGCGGTTATGAGCCGCCCCACATAGTCGTCCATGTACAGATGGAGCAGGCGGTCTATGATCCGCCACATAGTTGTCCATGTACAGATGGAGCAGGCGGTCTATGATCCGCCACATAGTCGTCCATGTACAGATGGAGCAGGCGGTCTATGATCCGCCACATAGTTGTCCATGTACAGATGGAGCAGGCGGTCTATGATCCGCCACATAGTCGTCCATGTACAGATGGAGCAGGCGGTCTATGATCCGCCACATAGTTGTCCATGTACAGATGGAGCAGGCGGTCTATGATCCGCCACATAGTCGTCCATGTACAGATGGAGCAGGCGGTCTATGATCCGCCACATAGTTGTCCATGTACAGATGGAGCAGGCGGTCTATGATCCGCCACATAGTCGTCCATGTACAGATGGAGCAGGCGGTCTATGATCCGCCACATAGTTGTCCATGTACAGATGGAGCAGGCGGTCTATGATCCGCCACATAGTTGTCCATGTACAGATGGAGCAGGCGGTCT
>CAMRHE010001506.1:0-84851 GCA_947044405.1 Leptodactylus fallax | reverse complement strand
TATTGTTGGTTCTGTATATTGATGGTTCTGTATATTGATGGATCTGTATATTGATGGTTCTGTATATTGATGGTTCTGTATATTGATGGTTCTGTATATTGATGGTTCTGTATATTGATGGTTCTGTATATTGATGGTTTTTTTTTTTCTGTATATTGATGGTTCTGTATATTGATGGTTCTGTATATTGTTGGTTCTGTATATTGATGGTTCTGTATATTGTTTTTTTTATGGTTCTGTATATTGATGGATCTGTATATTGATGGTTTCTGTATATTGATGGTTCTGTATATTGATGGATCTGTATATTGATGGATCTGTATATTGTTGGTTCTGTATATTGATGGATCTGTATATTGATGGTTCTGTATATTGAGTGGTCTGTATATTGATGGTTCTGTATATTGATGGTTCTGTATATTGATGGATCTGTATATTGTTGGTTCTGTATATTGATGGTCTGTATATTGATGGTTCTGTATATTGATGGTTCTGTATATTGATGGTTCTGTATATTGATGGTTCTGTATATTGATGGTTCTGTATATTGATGGTTCTGTATATTGATGGTTCTGTATATTGTTGTTTTATATTGATGGTTCTGTATATTGATGGTTCTGTATATTGTTGGTTCTGTATATTGATGGTTCTGTATATTGATGGTTCTGTATATTGATGGTTCTGTATATTGATGGTTCTGTATATTGATGGATCTGTATATTGATGGATCTGTATATTGATGGTTCTGTATATTGATGGTTCTGTATATTGATGGTTCTGTATATTGTTGGTTCTGTATATTGATGGTTCTGTATATTGATGGTTCTGTATATTGATGGTTCTGTATATTGATGGTTCTGTATATTGATGGTTCTGTATATTGATGGTTCTGTATATTGATGGGGGGTTCTGTATATTGATGGTTCTGTATATTGATGGTTGTTCTGTATATTGATGGTTCTGTATATTGATGGTTCTGTATATTGATGGTTCTGTATATTGATGGTTCTGTATATTGTTGGTTCTGTATATTGATGGATCTGTATATTGATGGTTCTGTATATTGATGTGATCTGTTCTGTATATTGTTGGTTCTGTATATTGTTGGTTCTGTATGGTGTTATTGATGGTTCTGTATATTGATGGTTCTGTATATTGATGGATCTGTATATTGATGGTTCTGTATATTGATGGATTCTGTATATTGATGGTTCTGTATATTGATGGTTCTGTATATTGATGGTTCTGTATATTGATGGTTCTGTATATTGATGGTTCTGTATATTGTATATTGTTGGTTCTGTATATTGATGGTTCTGTATATTGATGGATCTGTATATTGATGGTCGATATGGTTCTGTATATTGTTGGTTCTGTATATTGATGGTTCTGTATATTGATGGTTCTGTATATTGATGGTTCTGTATATTGATGGTTCTGTATATTGATGGTTCTGTATATTGATGGTTCTGTATATTGTTGGTTCTGTATATTGATGGTTATTGTTGGGTTCTGTATATTGATGGATCTGTATATTGATGGATCTGTATATTGATGGTTCTGTATATTGATGGTTCTGTATATTGATGGATCTGTATATTGATGGTTCTGTATATTGATGGTCTGTATATTGATGGTTCTGTATATTGATGGTTCTGTATTGCTATGCATATTGATGGTTCTGTATATTGATGGATCTGTATATTGATGGTTCTGTATATTGATGGTTCTGTATATTGATGGTTCTGTATATTGATGGTTCTGTATATTGTTGGTTCTGTATATTGATGGATCTGTATATTGTTGGTTCTGTATATTGATGGTTCTGTATATTGATGGTTCTGTATATTGATGGTTCTGTATATTGATGGTTCTGTATATTGTTGGTTCTGTATATTGATGGTTCTGTATATGTTGTTGGTTCTGTATATTGATGGTTCTGTATATTGATGGTTCTGTATATTGATGGTTCTGTATATTGATGGTTCTGTATATTGATGGTTCTGTATATTGATGGTTCTGTATATTGATGGATTCTGTATATTGATGGTTCTGTATATTGATGGTCTGTATATTGATGGTTCTGTATATTGTTTGGTTCTGTATATTGATGGTTCTGTATATTGATGGTTCTGTATATTGGGTCTGTATGTTGTGGTTCTGTATATTGTGATGGATCTGTATATTGATGGTTCTGTATATTGATGGATCTGTATATGGGCTGTGATGGTTCTGTATATTGATGGATCTGTATATTGATGGATCTGTATATTGATGGATCTGTTCTGTATATTGATGG
Source organism: Leptodactylus fallax (assembly GCA_947044405.1). Taxonomy (NCBI): domain Eukaryota; kingdom Metazoa; phylum Chordata; class Amphibia; order Anura; family Leptodactylidae; genus Leptodactylus; species Leptodactylus fallax. The sequence goes on along the minus strand of CAMRHE010001506.1, from coordinate 82,552 downwards.
TTCTGTATATTGTGGTTCTGTATATTGTTGTTGGTTCTGTATATTGATGGTTCTGTATATTGATGGTTCTGTATATTGATGGTTCTGTATATTGATGGTTCTGTATATTGATGGTTCTGTATATTGATGGATCTGTATATTGATGGATCTGTATATTGATGGTTCTGTATATTGATGGTTCTGTATATTGATGGTTCTGTATATTGATGGTTCTGTATATTGATGGTTCTGTATATTGATGGTTCTGTATATTGTTGGTTCTGTATATTGATGGTTCTGTATATTGATGGTTCTGTATATTGATGGTTCTGTATATTGATGGATCTGTATATTGTTGGTTCTGTATATTGATGGTTCTGTATATTGATTTTGGTTCTGTATATTGATGGTTCTGTATATTGTTGGTTCTGTATATTGATGGATCTGTATATTGATGGTTCTGTATATTGATGGTTCTGTATATTGATGGATATGTATATTGATGGTTCTGTATATTGTTTGTTCTGTATATTGATGGTTCTGTATATTGATGGATCTGTATATTGATGGTTCTGTATATTGATAGATCTGTATATTGTTGGTTCTGTATATTGATGGATATGTATATTGATGGATCTGTATATAGATGGTTCTGTATATTGTTGGATCTGTATATTGTTGGTTCTGTATATTGATGGTTCTGTATATTGATTGTTCTGTATATTGATGGATCTGTATATTGATGGATCTGTATATTGATGGTTCTGTATATTGAGGGTTCTGTATATTGTTGGTTCTGTATATTGATGGTTCTGTATATTGTTGGTTCTGTACATTGATGGTTCTGTATATTGATGGATCTGTATATTGATGGTTCTGTATATTGATGGATATGTATATTGTTGGTTCTGTATATTGATGGTTCTGTATATTGATGGTTCTGTATATTGATGGTTCTGTATATTGATTTATCTGTATATTGATGGATCTGTATATTGATGGTTCTGTATATTGATGGATCTGTATATTGATGATTCTGTATATTGTTGGTTCTGTATATTGATTGTTCTGTATATTGATGTATCTGTATATTGATGGATCTGTATATTGATGGATCTGTATATTGATAGATCTATATATTGATGGTTCTGTATATTGATGGTTCTGTATATTGTTGGTTCTGTATATTGTTGGTTCTGTATATTGATGGATCTGTATATTGATGGTTCTGTATATTGAGGGTTCTGTATATTGATGGATCTGTATATTGTTGGTTCTGTATATTGATGGTTCTGTATATTGATGGTTCTGTATATTGATTGTTCTGTATATTGATGGTTCTGTATATTGATGGTTCTGTATATTGATGGATCTGTATATTGTTGGTTCTGTATATTGTTGGTTCTGTATATTGTTGGTTCTGTATATTGATGGTTCTGTATATTGATGGTTCTGTATATTGATGGTTCTGTATATTGTTGGTTCTGTATATTGATGGTTCTGTATATTGATGGTTCTGTATATTGTTGGTTCTGTATATTGTTGGTTCTGTATATTGATGGATCTGTATATTGAGGGTTCTGTATATTGTTGGTTCTGTATATTGTTGGTTCTGTATATTGATGGATCTGTATATTGATGGTTCTGTATATAGATGGATCTGTGTATTGATGGTTCTGTATATAGATGGTTCTGTATATTGATGGTTCTGTATATTGATGGTTCTGTATATTGTTGGTTCTGTATATTGTTGGTTCTGTATATTGATGGATCTGTATATTGATGTATCTGTATATAGATGGTTCTGTATATAGATGGTTCTGTATATTGATGTATCTGTATATTGATGGATCTGTATATTGTTGGTTCTGTATATTGTTGGTTCTGTATATTGTTGGTTCTGTATATTGATGGATCTGTATATTGTTGGTTCTGTATATTGTTGGTTCTGTATATTGTTGGTTCTGTATATTGTTGGTTCTGTATATTGATGTTCTGTATATTGTTAGTTCTGTATATTGAGGGTTCTGTATATTGATTGTTCTGTATATTGATGGTTCTGTATATTGATGGATCTGTATATTGTTGGTTCTGTATATTGATGGTTCTGTATATTGATGGATCTGTATATTGATGGATCTGTATATTGTTGGTTCTGTATATTGTTGGTTCTGTATATTGTTGGTTCTGTATATTGTTGGTTCTGTATATTGATGGTTCTGTATATTGATGGTTCTGTATATTGATGGATCTGTATATTGATGGATCTGTATATTGATGGTTCTGTATATTGTTGGTTCTGTATATTGATGGATCTGTATATTGATGGATCTGTATATTGATGGTTCTGTATATTGTTAGTTCTGTATATTGATGGTTCTGTATATTGATGGATCTGTATATTGAGGGTTCTGTATATTGTTGGTTCTGTATATTGTTGGTTCTGTATATTGATGGATCTGTATATTGATGGATCTGTATATTGATGGTTCTGTATATAGATGGATCTGTATATTGATGGTTCTGTATATAGATGGTTCTGTATATTGATGGTTCTGTATATTGATGGTTCTGTATATTGTTGGTTCTGTATATTGTTGGTTCTGTATATTGATGGATCTGTATATTGATGTATCTGTATATTGATGGTTCTGTATATAGATGGTTCTGTATATTGATGGTTCTGTATATTGATGGATCTGTAAATTGATGGTTCTGTATATTGAGGGTTCTGTATATTGATTGTTCTGTATATTGATGGTTCTGTATATTGATGGATCTGTATATTGTTGGTTCTGTATATTGATGGTTCTGTATATTGATGGATCTGTATATTGATGGATCTGTATATTGTTGGTTCTGTATATTGTTGGTTCTGTATATTGTTGGTTCTGTATATTGTTGGTTCTGTATATTGATGGTTCTGTATATTGATGGTTCTGTATATTGATGGATCTGTAAATTGATGGTTCTGTATATTGTTGGTTCTGTATATTGATGGATCTGTATATTGAGGGTTCTGTATATTGTTGGTTCTGTATATTGTTTGTTCTGTATATTGATGGATCTGTATATTGATGGTTCTGTATATTGTTGGTTCTGTATATTGATGGATCTGTATATTGATGGATCTGTATATTGATGGTTCTGTATATTGTTGGTTCTGTATATTGATGGTTCTGTATATTGATGGATCTGTATATTGAGGGTTCTGTATATTGTTGGTTCTGTATATTGTTGGTTCTGTATATTGATGGATCTGTATATTGATGGATCTGTATATTGATGGTTCTGTATATAGATGGATCTGTATATTGATGGTTCTGTATATAGATGGTTCTGTATATTGATGGTTCTGTATATTGATGGTTCTGTATATTGTTGGTTCTGTATATTGTTGGTTCTGTATATAGATTGTTCTGTATATTGATGGTTCTGTATATTGATGGATCTGTAAATTGATGGTTCTGTATATTGTTGGTTCTGTATATTGATGGATCTGTATATTGAGGGTTCTGTATATTGTTGGTTCTGTATATTGTTGGTTCTGTATATTGATGGATCTGTATATTGATGGTTCTGTATATAGATGGATCTGTATATTGATGGTTCTGTATATTGATGGATCTGTATATTGATGGTTCTGTATATAGATGGATCTGTATATTGATGGTTCTGTATATTGTTGGTTCTGTATATTGATGGTTCTGTATATTGATGGTTCTGTATATTGATGGTTCTGTATATTGATGGTTCTATATATTGTTGGTTCTGTATATTGATGGATCTGTATATTGTTGGTTCTGTATATTGTTGGTTCTGTATATTGATGGTTCTGTATATTGATTGTTCTGTATATTGATGGATCTGTATATTGATGGATCTGTATATTGATGGTTCTGTATATTGAGGGTTCTGTATATTGTTGGTTCTGTATATTGATGGTTCTGTATATTGTTGGTTCTGTACATTGATGGTTCTGTATATTGATGGATCTGTATATTGATGGTTCTGTATATTGATGGATCTGTATATTGTTGGTTCTGTATATTGATGGTTCTGTATATTGATGGTTCTGTATATTGATGTTTCTGTATATTGATTTATCTGTATATTGATGGATCTGTATATTGATGGTTCTGTATATTGATGGATCTGTATATTGATGATTCTGTATATTGTTGGTTCTGTATATTGATTGTTCTGTATATTGATGTATCTGTATATTGATGGATCTGTATATTGATGGATCTGTATATTGATAGATCTGTATATTGATGGTTCTGTATATTGATGGTTCTGTATATTGTTGGTTCTGTATATTGTTGGTTCTGTATATTGATGGATCTGTATATTGATGGTTCTGTATCGAGGGTTCTGTATATTGATGGTTCTGTATATTGTTGGTTCTGTATATTGATGGATCTGTATATTGATGGATCTGTATATTGTTGGTTCTGTATATTGATCGTTGTGTATATTGATCGTTCTGTATATTTTTTGTTCTGTATATTGTTGGTTCTGTATATTGATGGATCTGTATATTGTTGGTTCTGTATATTGATGGTTCTGTATATTGATGGTTCTGTATATTGTTGGTTCTGTATATTGATGGTTCTGTATATTGATCGTTCTGTATATTGATGGTTTTGTATATTGTTGGTTCTGTATATTGATGGATCTGTATACTGTTGGTTCTGTATATTGATCGTTGTGTATATTGATGTTCTGTATATTTTTTGTTCTGTATATTGTTGGTACTGTATATTGATGGATCTGTATATTGATGGTTCTGTATATTGTTGGTTCTGTATATTGATCGTTCTGGATATTGATCGTTCTGGATATTGATAGTTCTGTATATTGTTGGTTCTGTATTTTGATGTATCTGTATATTGATGGTTCTGTATATTGTTGGTTCTGTATATTGTTGGTTCTGTATATTGATGGATCTGTATATTGAGGGTATATTATACTGATAGATCTGTATATTGTTGGTTCTGTATATTGTTGGTTCTGTATATTGATGGTTCTGTATATTGATGTATCCGTATATTGATCGATCTGTATATTGATGGTTCTGTATATTGATCGTTCTGTATATTGATGGTTCTGTATATTGATGGTTCTGTGTATTGAGGGCTCTGTATATTGTTGGTTCTGTATATTGTTAGTTCTGTATATTGACGGATCTGTATATTGATGGTTCTGTATATTGATGGATCTGTATATTGATGGATCTGTATATTGATGGATCTGTATATTGTTGATTCTGTATATTGATGGTTCTGTATATAGATGGTTCAGTATATTGATGGTTCTGTATATTGATGGATCTGTATATTGTTGGTTCTGTATATTGTTGGTTCTGTATATTGTTGGTTCTGTATATTGCTGGTTCTGTATATTGAGGGTTCTGTATATTGAGGGTTCTGTATATTGATGGATCTGAATATTGATGGTTCTGTATATTGATGGATCCGTATATTGATGGATCTGTATATTGTTGGTTCTGTATATTGATGGTTCTGTATATTGATGGTTCTGTATATCGATGGTTCTGTATATTGATGGATCTGTATATTGATGGTTCTGTATATTGACGGATCTGTATATTGATGGTTCTGTATATCGATGGTTCTGTATATTGATGGATCTGTATATTGATGGTTCTGTATATTGATGGATCTGTATATTGATGGTTCTGTATATTGATGGATCTGTATATTGTTGGTTCTGTGTATTGATGGTTCTGTATATAGATGGTTCTGTATATTGATGGATCTGTATATTGATGGATCTGTATATTCTTGGTTCTGTATATTGATGGATCTGTATGTTGATGGTTCTGTATATTGAGGGTTCTGTATATTGTTGGTTCTGTATATTGTTGGTTCTGTATATTGATGGTTCTGTATATTGTTGGTTCTGTATATTGTTCGTTCTGTATATTGATGTTCTGTATATTGATGGTTCTGTATATTGAGGGTTCTGTATATTGATGGTTCTGTATATTGATGGTTCTGTATATTGATGGATCTGTATATTAATGGTTATGTATATTGATGGATCTGTATATTGATGGATCTGTATATTGTTGGTTCTGTATATTGATGGTTCTGTATATTGATGGATCTGTATATTGTTGGTTCTGTATATTGTTGGTTCTGTATATTGATGGTTCTGTATATTGATGGTTCTGTATATTGATGGTTCTGTATATTGATGGATCTGTATATTGATGGTTCTGTATATTGATGGATCTGTATATTGATGGATCTGTATATTGATGGTTCTGTATATTGATGGATCTGTATATTGTTGGTTCTGTATATTGATGGTTCTGTATATTGATGGATCTGTATATTGATGGTTCTGTATATTGATGGATCTGTATATTGATGGTTCTGTATATAGATGGTTCTGTATATTGATGGATCTGTATATTGATGGTTCTGTATATTGTTGGTTCTGTATATTGATGTTCTGTATATTGAGGGTTCTGTATATTGATGGATCTGTATATTGATGGTTCTGTATATTGATGGATCTGTATATTGATGGTTCTGTATATTGTTCGTTCTGTATATTGAGGGTTCTGTATATTGATGGTTCTGTATATTGATGGATCTGTATATTGTTGGCTCTGTATATTGACGGATCTGTATATTGATGGTTCTGTATATTGATGGTTCTGTATATTGATGGTTCTTTATATTGTTGGTTCTGTATATTGATGGTTCTGTATATTGTTGGTTCTGTATATTGATGGATCTTTATATTGTTGGTTCTGTATATTGATGGTTCTGTATATTGATGGATCTGTATATTGATGGATCTGTATATTGTTGGTTCTGTATATTGATGGTTCTGTATATAGATGGTTCTGTATATTGATGGTTCTGTATATTGATGGATCTGTATATTGTTGGTTCTGTATATTGCTGGTTCTGTATATTGAGGGTTCTGTATATTGAGGGTTCTGTATATTGATGGATCTGTATATTGTTGGTTCTGTATATAGATGGTTCTGTATATTGAGGGTTCTGTATATTGAGGGTTCTGTATATTGATGGATCTGAATATTGATGGTTCTGTATATTGATGGATCCGTATATTGATGGATCTGTATATTGTTGGTTCTGTATATTGATGGTTCTGTATATCGATGGTTCTGTATATTGATGGTTCTGTATATTGATGGTTCTGTATATTGATGGTTCTGTATATTGATGGATCTGTATATTGATGGTTCTGTATATTGAGGGTTCTGTATATTGATGGATCTGAATATTGATGGTTCTGTATATTGATGGATCCGTATATTGATGGATCTGTATATTGTTGGTTCTGTATATTGATGGTTCTGTATATAGATGGTTCTGTATATTCATGGTTCTGTATATTCATGGTTCTGTATATTGATGGTTCTGTATATTGATGGATCTGTATATTGATGGTTCTGTATATTGATGGATCTGTATATTGATAGTTCTGTATATTGATGGATCTGTATATTGATGGATCTGTATATTGATGGTTCTGTGTATTGATGGTTCTGTATATTGATGGATCTGTATATTGATGGATCTGTATATTCTTGGTTCTGTATATTGATGGATCTGTATGTTGATGGTTCTGTATATTGAGGGTTCTGTATATTGTTGGTTCTGTATATTGATGGTTCTGTATATTTATGGATCTGTATATTGTTGGTTCTGTATATTATTGGTTCTGTATATTGGTAGTTCTGTATTTTGAGGGTTCTGTATATTGATGGTTCTGTATATTGATGGTTCTGTATATTGATGGACCTGTATATTGTTGGTTCTGTATATTATTGGTTCTGTATTTTGATGGTTCTGTATATTGATGGTTCTGTATATTGATGGACCTGTATATTATTGGTTCTGTATATTGATGGTTCTGTATATTGATGGTTCTGTATATTGATGGATCTGTATATTGTTGTTTCTGTATATTGATGGATCTGTATATTGATGGTTCTGTATATTGTTGGTTCTGTATATTGTTGGTTCTGTATATTGATGGATCTGTATATTGATGGATCTGTATATTGATGGATCTGTATATTGTTGGTTCTGTATATTGATGGATCTGTATATTGATGGTTCTGTATATTGATGGTTCTGTATATTGATGGATATGTATATTGATGGTTCTGTATATTGTTTGTTCTGTATATTGATGGTTCTGTATATTGATGGATCTGTATATTGATGGTTCTGTATATTGATAGATCTGTATATTGTTGGTTCTGTATATTGATGGATATGTATATTGATGGATCTGTATATAGATGGTTCTGTATATTGTTGGATCTGTATATTGTTGGTTCTGTATATTGATGGTTCTGTATATTGATGGTTCTGTATATTTATGGATCTGTATATTGATGGATCTGTATATTGATGGTTCTGTATATTGATGGTTCTGTATATTGTTGGTTCTGTATATTGTTGGTTCTGTATATTGATGGTTCTGTATATTGCTGGTTCTGTATATTGTTGGTTCTGTTTATTGATGGTTCTGTATATAGATGGTTCTGTATATTGATGGTTCTGTATATTGATGGATCTGTATAATGTTGGTTGTGTATATGGATGGATCTGTATATTGATGGTTCTGTATATTGTTGGTTCTGTATATTTTTGGCTCTGTATATTGATGGATCTGTATATTGATGGTTCTGTATATTGTTGGTTCTGTATATTTTTGGCTCTGTATATTGATGGATATGTATATTGAGGGTTCTCTATATTGATGGTTCTGTATATTGATGGTTCTGTATATTGTTGGTTCTGTATATTGATGTTCTGTATATTGAGGGTTCTGTATATTGATGGTTCTGTATATTGATGGTTCTGTATATTGATGGATCTGTATATTGATGGTTCTGTATATTGTTGGTTCTGTATATTGTTGGTTCTGTATATTGATGTTCTGTATATTGAGGGTTCTGTATATTGATGGTTCTGTATATTGATGGATCTGTATATTGATGATTCTGTATATTAATGGATCTGTATATTGTTGGTTCTGTATATTGATGGTTCTGTATATTGATGGATCTGTATATTGTTGGTTCTGTATATTGATGGTTCTGTATATTGATCGATCTGTATATTGTTGGTTCTGTATATTGATGGTTCTGTATATAGATGGTTCTGTATATTGATGGTTCTGTATATTGTTGGTTCTGTATATTGTTGGTTCTGTATATTGATGGATCTGTATATTAATGGATCTGTATATTGTTGGTTCTGTATATTGATGGATCTGTATATTGATGGTTCTGTATATTGATGGTTCTGTATATTGATGGATATGTATATTGATGGTTCTGTATATTGTTTGTTCTGTATATTGATGGTTCTGTATATTGATGGATCTGTATATTGATGGTTCTGTATATTGATAGATCTGTATATTGTTGGTTCTGTATATTGATGGATATGTATATTGATGGATCTGTATATAGATGGTTCTGTATATTGTTGGATCTGTATATTGTTGGTTCTGTATATTGATGGTTCTGTATATTGATGGTTCTGTATATTTATGGATCTGTGTATTGATGGATCTGTATATTGATGGTTCTGTATATTGATGGTTCTGTATATTGTTGGTTCTGTATATTGTTGGTTCTGTATATTGATGGTTCTGTATATTGCTGGTTCTGTATATTGTTGGTTCTGTTTATTGATGGTTCTGTGTATAGATGGTTCTGTATATTGATGGTTCTGTATATTGATGGATCTGTATAATGTTGGTTGTGTATATGGATGGATCTGTATATTGATGGTTCTGTATATTGTTGGTTCTGTATATTTTTGGCTCTGTATATTGATGTATCTGTATATTGATGGTTCTGTATATTGTTGGTTCTGTATATTTTTGGCTCTGTATATTGATGGATATGTATATTGAGGGTTCTCTATATTGATGGTTCTGTATATTGATGGTTCTGTATATTGATGGTTCTGTATATTGATGGTTCTGTATATTGATGGTTCTGTATATTGATGTTCTGTATATTGAGGGTTCTGTATATTGATGGTTCTGTATATTGATGGTTCTGTATATTGATGGATCTGTATATTGATGGTTCTGTATATTGTTGGTTCTGTATATTGTTGGTTCTGTATATTGATGTTCTGTATATTGATGGATCTGTATATTGATGGTTCTGTATATTAATGGATCTGTATATTGATGGTTCTGTATATTGATGGTTCTGTATATTGATGGATCTGTATATTGTTGGTTCTGTATATTGATGGTTCTGTATATTGATCGATCTGTATATTGTTGGTTCTGTATATTGATGGTTCTGTATATAGATGGTTCTGTATATTGATGGATCTGTATTTTGATGGATCTGTATATTGTTAGTTCTGTATATTGTTGGTTCTGTATATTGATGGTTCTGTATATAGATGGTTCTGTATATTGATGGTTCTGTATATTGATGGTTCTGTATACTGTTGGTTCTGTATATTGTTGGTTCTGTATATTGTTGGTTCTGTATATTGATGGTTCTGTATATTGATGGATCTGTATATTGTTGGTTCTGTATATTGTTGGTTCTGTATATTGATGGTTCTGTATATTGATGGATCTGTATATTGTTGGTTCTGTATATTGATGGATCTGTATATTGATGGTTCTGTATATTCTTGGTTCTGTATTTTCTTGGTTCTGTATATTGATGGATCTGTATATTGATGGATCTGTATATTGTTAGTTCTGTATAGTGATGGTTCTGTATATTGTTGGTTCTGTATATTGATGGTTCTGTATATTGTTGGTTCTGTATATTGATGGATCTGTATATTGTTGGTTCTGTATATTGAGGGTTCTGTATATTGAGGGTATTTTATATTGATAGATCTGTATATTGTTGGTTCTGTATATTGTTGGTTCTGTATATTGATGTTCCGTATATTGAGGGTTCTGTATATTGATGTTCCGTATATTGATTGTTCTGTATATTGATGGATCTGTATATTGATGGTTCTGTATATTGATGGATCTGTATATTGATGGTTCTGTATATTGAGGGTTCTGTATATTGTTGGTTCTGTATATTGATGGTTCTGTATATTGTTGGTTCTGTATATTGATGGTTGTGTATATTGATGGATCTGTATATTGATGGTTCTGAATATTGATGGATCTGTATATAGATGGTTCTGTATATTGATGGTTCTGTATATTGATTTTCTATATATTGAGGGTTCTGTATATTGATGGTTCTGTATATTGATGGTTCTGTATATTGATGGATCTGTATATTGTTGGTTCTGTATATTGATGTTCTGTATATTGATGGATCTGTATATTGTTGGTTCTGTATATAGATGGTTCTGTATATTGATGGATCTGTATATTGATGGTTCTGTATATTGATAGATCTGTATATTGATGGTTCTGTATTTTGTTGGTTCTGTATATTGAGGGTTCTGTATATTGAAGGATCTGTATATTGATGGATCTGTATATTGATGGTTCTGTATATTGATGTTCTGTATATTGAGGGTTCTGTATATTGAGGGTTCTGTATATTGATGGTTCTGTATATTGATGGATCTGTATATTGATGGTTCTGTATATTCTTGGTTCTCTATATTGATGGATCTGTATATTGATGGACCTGTATATTGATGGTTCTGCATATTGTTGGTTCTGTATATTGATGGTTCTGTATATTGATTGATCTGTATATTGTTAGTTCTGTATATTGATCGATCTGTATATTGTTGGTTCTGTATATTGATGGTTCTGTTTATAGATGGTTCTGTATATTGATGGTTCTGTATATTGTTGGTTCTGTATATTGTTGGTTCTGTATATTGATGGATCTGTATATTGATGGATCTGTATATTGTTGGTTCTGTATATTGATGGATCTGTATATTGATGGTTCTGTATATTGATGGTTCTGTATATTGATGGATATGTATATTGATGGTTCTGTATATTGTTTGTTCTGTATATTGATGGTTCTGTATATTGATGGATCTGTATATTGATGGTTCTGTATATTGATAGATCTGTATATTGTTGGTTCTGTATATTGATGGATATGTATATTGATGGATCTGTATATAGATGGTTCTGTATATTGTTGGATCTTTATATTGTTGGTTCTGTATATTGATGGTTCTGTATATTGATGGTTCTGTATATTTATGGATCTGTGTATTGATGGATCTGTATATTGATGGTTCTGTATATTGATGGTTCTGTATATTGTTGGTTCTGTATATTGTTGGTTCTGTATATTGATAGTTCTGTATATTGCTGGTTCTGTATATTGTTGGTTCTGTTTATTGATGGTTCTGTATATAGATGGTTCTGTATATTGATGGATCTGTATATAGATGGTTCTGTATATTGTTGGATCTTTATATTGTTGGTTCTGTATATTGATGGTTCTGTATATTGATGGTTCTGTATATTTATGGATCTGTGTATTGATGGATCTGTATATTGATGGTTCTGTATATTGATGGTTCTGTATATTGTTGGTTCTGTATATTGTTGGTTCTGTATATTGATGGTTCTGTATATTGCTGGTTCTGTATATTGTTGGTTCTGTTTATTGATGGTTCTGTATATAGATGGTTCTGTATATTGATGGTTCTGTATATTGATGGATCTGTATAATGTTGGTTGTGTATATGGATGGATCTGTATATTGATGGTTCTGTATATTGTTGGTTCTGTAAATTTTTGGCTCTGTATATTGATGGATCTGTATATTGATGGTTCTGTATATTGTTGGTTCTGTATATTTTTGGCTCTGTATATTGATGGATATGTATATTGAGGGTTCTCTATATTGATGGTTCTGTATATTGATGGTTCTGTATATTGTTGGTTCTGTATATTGATGTTCTGTATATTGAGGGTTCTGTATATTGATGGTTCTGTATATTGATGGTTCTGTATATTGATGGATCTGTATATTGATGGTTCTGTATATTGTTGGTTCTGTATATTGTTGGTTCTGTATATTGATGTTCTGTATATTGATGGATCTGTATATTGATGATTCTGTATATTAATGGATCTGTATATTGTTGGTTCTGTATATTGATGGTTCTGTATATTGATGGATCTGTATATTGTTGGTTCTATATATTGATGTTTCTGTATATTGATCGATCTGTATATTGTTGGTTCTGTATATTGATGGTTCTGTATATAGATGGTTCTGTATATTGATGGATCTGTATTTTGATGGATCTGTATATTGTTAGTTCTGTATATTGTTGGTTCTGTATATTGATGGTTCTGTATATTGATCGATCTGTATATTGTTGGTTCTGTATATTGATGGTTCTGTATATAGATGGTTCTGTATATTGATGGATCTGTATTTTGATGGATCTGTATATTGTTAGTTCTGTATATTGTTGGTTCTGTATATTGATGGTTCTGTATATAGATGGTTCTGTATATTGATGGTTCTGTATATTGATGGTTCTGTATACTGTTGGTTCTGTATATTGTTGGTTCTGTATATTGTTGGTTCTGTATATTGATGGTTCTGTATATTGATGGATCTGTATATTGTTGGTTCTGTATATTGTTGGTTCTGTATATTGATGGTTCTGTATATTGATGGATCTGTATATTGTTGGTTCTGTATATTGATGGATCTGTATATTGATGGTTCTGTATATTCTTGGTTCTGTATATTGATGGTTCTGTATATAGATGGTTCTGTATATTGATGGTTCTGTATATTGATGGTTCTGTATATTGTTGGTTCTGTATATTGTTGGTTCTGTATATTGATGGATCTGTATATTGATGTATATGTATATAGATGGTTCTGTATATAGATGGTTCTGTATATTGATGGTTCTGTATATTGATAGATCTGTATATTGTTGGTTCTGTATATTGATGGATATGTATATTGATGGATCTGTATATAGATGGTTCTGTATATTGTTGGATCTGTATATTGTTGGTTCTGTATATTGATGGTTCTGTATATTGATGGTTCTGTATATTTATGGATCTGTGTATTGATGGATCTGTATATTGATGGTTCTGTATATTGATGGTTCTGTATATTGTTGGTTCTGTATATTGTTGGTTCTGTATATTGATGGTTCTGTATATTGCTGGTTCTGTATATTGTTGGTTCTGTTTATTGATGGTTCTGTGTATAGATGGTTCTGTATATTGATGGTTCTGTATATTGATGGATCTGTATAATGTTGGTTGTGTATATGGATGGATCTGTATATTGATGGTTCTGTATATTGTTGGTTCTGTATATTTTTGGCTCTGTATATTGATGTATCTGTATATTGATGGTTCTGTATATTGTTGGTTCTGTATATTTTTGGCTCTGTATATTGATGGATATGTATATTGAGGGTTCTCTATATTGATGGTTCTGTATATTGATGGTTCTGTATATTGATGGTTCTGTATATTGATGGTTCTGTATATTGATGGTTCTGTATATTGATGTTCTGTATATTGAGGGTTCTGTATATTGATGGTTCTGTATATTGATGATTCTGTATATTGATGGATCTGTATATTGATGGTTCTGTATATTGTTGGTTCTGTATATTGTTGGTTCTGTATATTGATGTTCTGTATATTGATGGATCTGTATATTGATGATTCTGTATATTAATGGATCTGTATATTGATGGTTCTGTATATTGATGGTTCTGTATATTGATGGATCTGTATATTGTTGGTTCTGTATATTGATGGTTCTGTATATTGATCGATCTGTATATTGTTGGTTCTGTATATTGATGGTTCTGTATATAGATGGTTCTGTATATTGATGGATCTGTATTTTGATGGATCTGTATATTGTTAGTTCTGTATATTGTTGGTTCTGTATATTGATGGTTCTGTATATAGATGGTTCTGTATATTGATGGTTCTGTATATTGATGGTTCTGTATACTGTTGGTTCTGTATATTGTTGGTTCTGTATATTGTTGGTTCTGTATATTGATGGTTCTGTATATTGATGGATCTGTATATTGTTGGTTCTGTATATTGTTGGTTCTGTATATTGATGGTTCTGTATATTGATGGATCTGTATATTGTTGGTTCTGTATATTGATGGATCTGTATATTGATGGTTCTGTATATTCTTGGTTCTGTATTTTCTTGGTTCTGTATATTGATGGATCTGTATATTGATGGATCTGTATATTGTTAGTTCTGTATAGTGATGGTTCTGTATATTGTTGGTTCTGTATATTGATGGTTCTGTATATTGTTGGTTCTGTATATTGATGGATCTGTATATTGTTGGTTCTGTATATTGAGGGTTCTGTATATTGAGGGTATTTTATATTGATAGATCTGTATATTGTTGGTTCTGTATATTGTTGGTTCTGTATATTGATGTTCCGTATATTGAGGGTTCTGTATATTGATGTTCCGTATATTGATTGTTCTGTATATTGATGGATCTGTATATTGATGGTTCTGTATATTGATGGATCTGTATATTGATGGTTCTGTATATTGAGGGTTCTGTATATTGTTGGTTCTGTATATTGATGGTTCTGTATATTGTTGGTTCTGTATATTGATGGTTGTGTATATTGATGGATCTGTATATTGATGGTTCTGAATATTGATGGATCTGTATATAGATGGTTCTGTATATTGATGGTTCTGTATATTGATTTTCTATATATTGAGGGTTCTGTATATTGATGGTTCTGTATATTGATGGTTCTGTATATTGATGGATCTGTATATTGTTGGTTCTGTATATTGATGTTCTGTATATTGATGGATCTGTATATTGTTGGTTCTGTATATAGATGGTTCTGTATATTGATGGATCTGTATATTGATGGTTCTGTATATTGATAGATCTGTATATTGATGGTTCTGTATTTTGTTGGTTCTGTATATTGAGGGTTCTGTATATTGAAGGATCTGTATATTGATGGATCTGTATATTGATGGTTCTGTATATTGATGTTCTGTATATTGAGGGTTCTGTATATTGAGGGTTCTGTATATTGATGGTTCTGTATATTGATGGATCTGTATATTGATGGTTCTGTATATTCTTGGTTCTCTATATTGATGGATCTGTATATTGATGGACCTGTATATTGATGGTTCTGCATATTGTTGGTTCTGTATATTGATGGTTCTGTATATTGATTGATCTGTATATTGTTAGTTCTGTATATTGATCGATCTGTATATTGTTGGTTCTGTATATTGATGGTTCTGTTTATAGATGGTTCTGTATATTGATGGTTCTGTATATTGTTGGTTCTGTATATTGTTGGTTCTGTATATTGATGGATCTGTATATTGATGGATCTGTATATTGTTGGTTCTGTATATTGATGGATCTGTATATTGATGGTTCTGTATATTGATGGTTCTGTATATTGATGGATATGTATATTGATGGTTCTGTATATTGTTTGTTCTGTATATTGATGGTTCTGTATATTGATGGATCTGTATATTGATGGTTCTGTATATTGATAGATCTGTATATTGTTGGTTCTGTATATTGATGGATATGTATATTGATGGATCTGTATATAGATGGTTCTGTATATTGTTGGATCTTTATATTGTTGGTTCTGTATATTGATGGTTCTGTATATTGATGGTTCTGTATATTTATGGATCTGTGTATTGATGGATCTGTATATTGATGGTTCTGTATATTGATGGTTCTGTATATTGTTGGTTCTGTATATTGTTGGTTCTGTATATTGATAGTTCTGTATATTGCTGGTTCTGTATATTGTTGGTTCTGTTTATTGATGGTTCTGTATATAGATGGTTCTGTATATTGATGGATCTGTATATAGATGGTTCTGTATATTGTTGGATCTTTATATTGTTGGTTCTGTATATTGATGGTTCTGTATATTGATGGTTCTGTATATTTATGGATCTGTGTATTGATGGATCTGTATATTGATGGTTCTGTATATTGATGGTTCTGTATATTGTTGGTTCTGTATATTGTTGGTTCTGTATATTGATGGTTCTGTATATTGCTGGTTCTGTATATTGTTGGTTCTGTTTATTGATGGTTCTGTATATAGATGGTTCTGTATATTGATGGTTCTGTATATTGATGGATCTGTATAATGTTGGTTGTGTATATGGATGGATCTGTATATTGATGGTTCTGTATATTGTTGGTTCTGTAAATTTTTGGCTCTGTATATTGATGGATCTGTATATTGATGGTTCTGTATATTGTTGGTTCTGTATATTTTTGGCTCTGTATATTGATGGATATGTATATTGAGGGTTCTCTATATTGATGGTTCTGTATATTGATGGTTCTGTATATTGTTGGTTCTGTATATTGATGTTCTGTATATTGAGGGTTCTGTATATTGATGGTTCTGTATATTGATGGTTCTGTATATTGATGGATCTGTATATTGATGGTTCTGTATATTGTTGGTTCTGTATATTGTTGGTTCTGTATATTGATGTTCTGTATATTGATGGATCTGTATATTGATGATTCTGTATATTAATGGATCTGTATATTGTTGGTTCTGTATATTGATGGTTCTGTATATTGATGGATCTGTATATTGTTGGTTCTATATATTGATGTTTCTGTATATTGATCGATCTGTATATTGTTGGTTCTGTATATTGATGGTTCTGTATATAGATGGTTCTGTATATTGATGGATCTGTATTTTGATGGATCTGTATATTGTTAGTTCTGTATATTGTTGGTTCTGTATATTGATGGTTCTGTATATTGATCGATCTGTATATTGTTGGTTCTGTATATTGATGGTTCTGTATATAGATGGTTCTGTATATTGATGGATCTGTATTTTGATGGATCTGTATATTGTTAGTTCTGTATATTGTTGGTTCTGTATATTGATGGTTCTGTATATAGATGGTTCTGTATATTGATGGTTCTGTATATTGATGGTTCTGTATACTGTTGGTTCTGTATATTGTTGGTTCTGTATATTGTTGGTTCTGTATATTGATGGTTCTGTATATTGATGGATCTGTATATTGTTGGTTCTGTATATTGTTGGTTCTGTATATTGATGGTTCTGTATATTGATGGATCTGTATATTGTTGGTTCTGTATATTGATGGATCTGTATATTGATGGTTCTGTATATTCTTGGTTCTGTATTTTCTTGGTTCTGTATATTGATGGATCTGTATATTGTTAGTTCTGTATAGTGATGGTTCTGTATATTGTTGGTTCTGTATATTGATGGTTCTGTATATTGTTGGTTCTGTATATTGATGGATCTGTATGTTGTTGGTTCTGTATATTGAGGGTTCTGTATATTGAGGGTATTTTATATTGATAGATCTGTATATTGTTGGTTCTGTATATTGTTGGTTCTGTATATTGATGTTCCGTATATTGAGGGTTCTGTATATTGATGTTCCGTATATTGATTGTTCTGTATATTGATGGATCTGTATATTGATGGTTCTGTATATTGATGGATCTGTATATTGATGGTTCTGTATATTGAGGGTTCTGTATATTGTTGGTTCTGTATATTGATGGTTCTGTATATTGTTGGTTCTGTATATTGATGGTTGTGTATATTGATGGATCTGTATATTGATGGTTCTGAATATTGATGGATCTGTATATAGATGGTTCTGTATATTGATAGTTCTGTATATTGATTTTCTATATATTGAGGGTTCTGTATATTGATGGTTCTGTATATTGCTGGTTCTGTATATTGATGGATCTGTATATTGTTGGTTCTGTATATTGATGTTCTGTATATTGATGGATCTGTATATTGTTGGTTCTGTATATAGATGGTTCTGTATATTGATGGATCTGTATATTGATGGTTCTGTATATTGATAGATCTGTATATTGATGGTTCTGTATTTTGTTGGTTCTGTATATTGAGGGTTCTGTATATTGAAGGATCTGTATATTGATGGATCTGTATATTGTTGGTTCTGTATATTGTTGGTTCTGTATATTGGTGGTTCTGTATATTGATGGATCTGTATATTGATGGATCTGTATATTGATGGTTCTGTATATTGATGTTCTGTATATTGAGGGTTCTGTATATTGAGGGTTCTGTATATTGATGGTTCTGTATATTGATGGATCTGTATATTGATGGTTCTGTATATTCTTGGTTCTCTATATTGATGGATCTGTATATTGATGGACCTGTATATTGATGGTTCTGCATATTGTTGGTTCTGTATATTGATGGTTCTGTATATTGATTGATCTGTATATTGTTAGTTCTGTATATTGATCGATCTGTATATTGTTGGTTCTGTATATTGATGGTTCTGTATATAGATGGTTCTGTATATTGATGGTTCTGTATATTGTTGGTTCTGTATATTGTTGGTTCTGTATATTGATGGATCTGTATATTGATGGATCTGTATATTGTTGGTTCTGTATATTGATGGATCTGTATATTGATGGTTCTGTATATTGATGGTTCTGTATATTGATGGATATGTATATTGATGGTTCTGTATATTGTTTGTTCTGTATATTGATGGTTCTGTATATTGATGGATCTGTATATTGATGGTTCTGTATATTGATAGATCTGTATATTGTTGGTTCTGTATATTGATGGATATGTATATTGATGGATCTGTATATAGATGGTTCTGTATATTGTTGGATCTGTATATTGTTGGTTCTGTATATTGATGGTTCTGTATATTGATGGTTCTGTATATTTATGGATCTGTGTATTGATGGATCTGTATATTGATGGTTCTGTATATTGATGGTTCTGTATATTGTTGGTTCTGTATATTGTTGGTTCTGTATATTGATGGTTCTGTATATTGCTGGTTCTGTATATTGTTGGTTCTGTTTATTGATGGTTCTGTATATAGATGGTTCTGTATATTGATGGTTCTGTATATTGATGGATCTGTATAATGTTGGTTGTGTATATGGATGGATCTGTATATTGATGGTTCTGTATATTGTTGGTTCTGTAAATTTTTGGCTCTGTATATTGATGGATCTGTATATTGATGGTTCTGTATATTGTTGGTTCTGTATATTTTTGGCTCTGTATATTGATGGATATGTATATTGAGGGTTCTCTATATTGATGGTTCTGTATATTGATGGTTCTGTATATTGTTGGTTCTTTATATTGATGTTCTGTATATTGAGGGTTCTGTATATTGATGGTTCTGTATATTGATGGTTCTGTATATTGATGGATCTGTATATTGATGGTTCTGTATATTGTTGGTTCTGTATATTGTTGGTTCTGTATATTGATGTTCTGTATATTGATGGATCTGTATATTGATGATTCTGTATATTAATGGATCTGTATATTGTTGGTTCTGTATATTGATGGTTCTGTATATTGATGGATCTGTATATTGTTGGTTCTGTATATTGATGGTTCTGTATATTGATCGATCTGTATATTGTTGGTTCTGTATATTGATGGTTCTGTATATAGATGGTTCTGTATATTGATGGATCTGTATTTTGATGGATCTGTATATTGTTAGTTCTGTATATTGTTGGTTCTGTATATTGATGGTTCTGTATATAGATGGTTCTGTATATTGATGGTTCTGTATATTGATGGTTCTGTATACTGTTGGTTCTGTATATTGTTGGTTCTGTATATTGTTGGTTCTGTATATTGATGGTTCTGTATATTGATGGATCTGTATATTGTTGGTTCTGTATATTGTTGGTTCTGTATATTGATGGTTCTGTATATTGATGGATCTGTATATTGTTGGTTCTGTATATTGATGGATCTGTATATTGATGGTTCTGTATATTCTTGGTTCTGTATTTTCTTGGTTCTGTATATTGATGGATCTGTATATTGTTAGTTCTGTATAGTGATGGTTCTGTATATTGTTGGTTCTGTATATTGATGGTTCTGTATATTGTTGGTTCTGTATATTGATGGATCTGTATGTTGTTGGTTCTGTATATTGAGGGTTCTGTATATTGAGGGTATTTTATATTGATAGATCTGTATATTGTTGGTTCTGTATATTGTTGGTTCTGTATATTGATGTTCCGTATATTGAGGGTTCTGTATATTGATGGATCTGTATATTGATGGTTCTGTATATTGATGGATCTGTATATTGATGGTTCTGTATATTGAGGGTTCTGTATATTGTTGGTTCTGTATATTGATAGTTCTGTATATTGTTGGTTCTGTATATTGATGGTTGTGTATATTGATGGATCTGTATATTGATGGTTCTGTATATTGATGGATCTGTATATAGATGGTTCTGTATATTGATGGTTCTGTATATTGATTTTCTATATATTGAGGGTTCTGTATATTGATGGTTCTGTATATTGATGGTTCTGTATATTGATGGATCTGTATATAGATGGTTCTGTATATTGATGGTTCTGTATATTGATGGATCTGTATATTGTTGGTTCTGTATATTGATGTTCTGTATATTGATGGTTCTGTATATTAATGGATCTGTATATTGTTGGTTCTGTATATAGATGGTTCTGTATATTGATGGATCTGTATATTGATGGTTCTGTATATTGATAGATCTGTATATTGATGGTTCTGTATATTGTTGGTTCTGTATATTGAGGGTTCTGTATATTGAAGGATCTGTATATTGATGGATCTGTATATTGTTGGTTCTGTATATTGTTGGTTCTGTATATTGGTGGTTCTGTATATTGATGGATCTGTATATTGATGGATCTGTATATTGATGTTTCTGTATATTGATGTTCTGTATATTGAGGGTTCTGTATATTGAGGGTTCTGTATATTGATGGTTCTGTATATTGATGGATCTGTATATTGATGGTTCTGTATATTCTTGGTTCTCTATATTGATGGATCTGTATATTGATGGACCTGTATATTGATGGTTCTGCATATTGTTGGTTCTGTATATTGATGGTTCTGTATATTGATTGATCTGTATATTGTTAGTTCTGTATATTGATGGTTCTCTATATTGTTGGTTCTGTATATTGATGGTTCTGTATATTGTTGGTGCTGTATATTGATGGATCTGTATGTTGTTGGTTCTGTATATTGATGGTTCTGTATATTGAGGGTATATTATATTGATAGATCTGTATATTGTTGGTTCTGTATATTGTTAGTTCTGTATATTGATGTTCTGTATATTGAGGGTTCTGTATATTGAGGGTTCTGTATATTGATGGTTCTGTATATTGATGTTCTGTATATTGAGGGTTCTGTACATTGATGGTTCTGTATATTGATGGTTCTGTATATTGATGGTTCTGTATATAGATGGTTCTGTATATTGATGGCTCTGTATATTGATGGTTCTGTATATTGAAGGTTCTGTATATTGATGGATCTGTATATTGTTGGTTCTGTATATTGTTGGTTCTGTATATTGATGTTCTGTATATTGAGGGTTCTGTATATTGATGGTTCTGTATATTGATGGTTCTGTATATTGATGGTTCTGTATATAGATGGTTCTGTATATTGATGGCTCTGTATATTGATGGTTCTGTATATTGAAGGTTCTGTATATTGATGGATCTGTATATTGATGGTTCTGTATATTGTTGGTTCTGTATATTTTTGGCTCTGTATATTGATGGTTCTGTGTATTGAGGGTTCTGTATATTGTTGGTTCTGTATATTGTTGGTTCTGTATATTGTTAGTTCTGTATATTGTTGATTCTGTATATTGATGGTTCTGTATATTGATGGATCTGTATATTGTTGGATCTGTATATTGTTGGTTCTGTATATTGATGGTTCTGTATATTGATGGTTCTGTATATTCTTGGTTCTGTATATTGATGGATCTGTATATTGTTGGTTCTGTATATTGATGGATCTGTATGTTGTTGGTTCTGTATATTGAGGGTTCTGTATATTGAGGGTATATTATATTGATAGATCTGTATATTATTGGTTCTGTATATTGTTGGTTCTGTATATTGATGTTCCGTATATTGAGGGTTCTGTATATTGATGGTTCTGTATATTGATGGATCTGTATATTGATGGTTCTGTATATTGATGGTTCTGTATATTGAGGGTTCTGTATATTGATGGATCTGTATATTGTTGGTTCTGTATATTGATGGTTCTCTATATTGTTGGTTCTGTATATTGATGGTTCTGTATATTGATGGATCTGTATATTGATGGTTCTGTATATTGATGGATCTGTATATTGATGGTTCTGTATATTGATGGATCTGTATATTGATGGTTCTGTATATTGATGGTTCTGTATATTTATGGATCTGTGTATTGATGGATCTGTATATTGATGGTTCTGTATATTGATGGTTCTGTATATTGTTGGTTCTGTATATTGTTGGTTCTGTATATTGATGGTTCTGTATATTGCTGGTTCTGTATATTGTTGGTTCTGTTTATTGATGGTTCTGTATATAGATGGTTCTGTATATTGATGGTTCTGTATATTGATGGATCTGTATAATGTTGGTTGTGTATATGGATGGATCTGTATATTGATTGTTCTGTATATTGTTGGTTCTGTATATTTTTGGCTCTGTATATTGATGGATATGTATATTGAGGGTTCTCTATATTGATGGTTCTGTATATTGATGGTTCTGTATATTGTTGGTTCTTTATATTGATGTTCTGTATATTGAGGGTTCTGTATATTGATGGTTCTGTATATTGATGGTTCTGTATATTGATGGATCTGTATATTGATGGATCTGTATATTGATGGATCTGTATATTGTTGGTTCTGTATATTGATGGTTCTGTATATTGATGGATCTGTATATTGTTGGTTCTGTATATTGATGGTTCTGTATATTGATCGATCTGTA
The DNA here is from genome assembly GCA_947044405.1 of Leptodactylus fallax. Classification (NCBI taxonomy): domain Eukaryota; kingdom Metazoa; phylum Chordata; class Amphibia; order Anura; family Leptodactylidae; genus Leptodactylus; species Leptodactylus fallax. The sequence continues at coordinate 58,694 of CAMRHE010001506.1, read as the reverse complement.
TATTGTTGGTTCTGTATATTGATGGTTCTGTATATAGATGGTTCTGTATATTGATGGATCTGTATTTTGATGGATCTGTATATTGTTAGTTCTGTATATTGTTGGTTCTGTATATTGATGGTTCTGTATATTGATCGATCTGTATATTGTTGGTTCTGTATATTGATGGTTCTGTATATAGATGGTTCTGTATATTGATGGATCTGTATTTTGATGGATCTGTATATTGTTAGTTCTGTATATTGTTGGTTCTGTATATTGATGGTTCTGTATATAGATGGTTCTGTATATTGATGGTTCTGTATATTGATGGTTCTGTATACTGTTGGTTCTGTATATTGTTGGTTCTGTATATTGTTGGTTCTGTATATTGATGGTTCTGTATATTGATGGATCTGTATATTGTTGGTTCTGTATATTGTTGGTTCTGTATATTGATGGTTCTGTATATTGATGGATCTGTATATTGTTGGTTCTGTATATTGATGGATCTGTATATTGATGGTTCTGTATATTCTTGGTTCTGTATTTTCTTGGTTCTGTATATTGATGGATCTGTATATTGATGGATCTGTATATTGTTAGTTCTGTATAGTGATGGTTCTGTATATTGTTGGTTCTGTATATTGATGGTTCTGTATATTGTTGGTTCTGTATATTGATGGATCTGTATGTTGTTGGTTCTGTATATTGAGGGTTCTGTATATTGAGGGTATTTTATATTGATAGATCTGTATATTGTTGGTTCTGTATATTGTTGGTTCTGTATATTGTTGGTTCTGTATGTTGTTGGTTCTGTATATTGATGTATCTGTATATTGATGGTTCTGTATATTGAGGGTTTTGTATATTGATGGATCTGTATATTGTTGGTTCTGTATATTGTTGGTTCTGTATATTGATGATTCTGTATATTGATGTTCTGTATATTGATTGTTCTGTATATTGATGGTTCTGTATTTTGATGGATCTGTATATTGATGGTTCTGTATATTGATGGATCTGTATATTGTTGGTTCTGTATATTGATGGTTATGTATATTGATGGCTCTGTATATAGATGGTTCTGAATATTGAGGGTTCTGTATATTGATGGATCTGTATATTGATGGTTCTTTATATTGATGGATCCGTATATTGATGGATCTGTATATTGTTGGTTCTGTATATTGATGGTTCTGTATATTGATGGTTATCTATATTGATGGTTCTGTATATAGATGGTTCTGTATATTGTTGGTTCTGTATATTGATGGATCTGTATGTTGTTGGATCTGTATATTGTTGGATCTGTATATTGTTGGTTCTGTATATTGATGTTCTGTATATTGAGGGTTCTGTATATTGATGGTTCTGTATATTGATGGTTTTGTGTATACATGGATCTGTATATTGATGGTTCTGTATATTGATGGATTTGTATATTGATGGATCCGTATATTGATGGTTCTGTATATTGATGGTTCTCTATATAGATGGTTCTGTATATTGATGGTTCTGTATATTGATGGATCTGTATATTGATGGTTCTGTATATTGATGGATCTGTATATTGATGGTTCTGTATATAGATGGTTCTGTATATTGATGGTTCTGTATATTGTTGGATCTGTATATTGATGGTTCTGTATATTGATGTTCTGTATATTGAGTGTTCTGTATATTGATGGTTCTGTATATTGATGATTCTGTATATTGATGGATATGTATATAGATGGTTCTGTATATTGATGGATCTGTATATTGATGGATCTGTATATTGTTGGTTCTGTATATTGTTGGTTCTTTATATTGATGGATCTGTATATTGATGGATCTGTATATTGATGGTTCTGTATATTGATGGTTCTGTATATTGCTGGTTCTGTATATTGATGGTTCTGTATATTGATGGTTCTGTATATTGTTTGTTCTGTATATTGATGGTTCTCTATATTGATGGATCTGTATATTGATGGTTCTGTATATTGATAGATTTGTATATTGTTGGTTCTGTATATTGATGGTTCTGTATATTGATGGATCTGTATATTGATGGATCTGTATATTGTTGGTTCTGTATATTGATGGTTCTGTATATTGATGGCTCTGTATATTTATGGATCTGTATATTGATGGATCTGTATATTGTTGGTTCTGTTTATTGATGGTTCTGTATATAGATGGTTCTGTATATTGATGGTTCTGTATATTGATGGATCTGTATATTGTTGGTTCTGTATATTGTTGGTTCTGTATATTGATGTTCTGTATATTGAGGGTTCTGTAAATTGATGGTTCTGTATATTGATGGATCTGTATATTTTTGGTTCTTTATATTGATTGTTCTGTATATTGATCATTCTGTATATTGTTGGTTGTGTATATGGATGGATCTGTATATTGATGGTTCTGTATATTGTTGGTTCTGTATATTTTTGGCTCTGTATATTGATGGATCTGTATATTGATGGTTCTTTATATTGTTGGTTCTGTATATTTTTGGCTCTGTATATTGATGGATATGTATATTGAGGGTTCTCTATATTGATGGTTCTGTATATTGATGGATCTGTAGATTGATGGTTCTGTATATTGATTGTTCTGTATATTGTTGGTTCTGTATATTGATGTTCTGTATATTGAGGGTTCTGTATATTGATGGTTCTGTATATAGATGGTTCTGTATATTGATGGATCTGTATATTGATGGATCTGTATATTGATGGATCTGTATATTGTTAGTTCTGTATATTGATGGTTCTGTATATTGTTGGTTCTGTATATTGATGGTTCTGTATATTGTTGGTTCTGTATATTGATGGATCTGTATGTTGCTGGTTCTGTATATTGATGGTTCTGTATATTGAGGGTATATTATATTGATAGATCTGTATATTGTTGGTTCTGTATATTGTTGGTTCTGTATATTGATGTTCTGTATATTGAGGGTTCTGTATATTGAGGGTTCTGTATATTGATGGATCTGTATATTGATGGTTCTGTATATTGAGGGTTCTGTATATTGATGGATCTGTATATTGTTGGTTCTGTATATTGATGGTTCTGTATATTGATGGATCTGTATATTGATGGATCTGTATATTGTTAGTTCTGTATATTGATGGTTCTGTATATTGTTGGTTCTGTATATTGATGGTTCTGTATATTGTTGGTTCTGTATATTGATGGATCTGTATGTTGCTGGTTCTGTATATTGATGGTTCTGTATATTGAGGGTATATTATATTGATAGATCTGTATATTGCTGGTTCTGTATATTGTTGGTTCTTTATATTGATGTTCTGTATATTGATGTTCTGTATATTGATGGTTCTGTATATTGATGGATCTGTATATTGATGGTTCTGTATATTGATGGTTCTGTATATTGAGGGTTCTGTATATTGATGGATCTGTATATTGTTGGTTCTGTATATTGATGGTTCTGTATATTGCTGGTTCTGTATATTGTTGGTTCTGTTTATTGATGGTTCTGTATATAGATGGTTCTGTATATTGATGGTTCTGTTTATTGATGGTTCTGTATATAGATGGTTCTGTATATTTATGGTTCTGTATATTGATGGATCTGTATATTGTTGGTTGTGTATATGGATGGATCTGTATATTGATGGTTCTGTATATTTTTGGCTCTGTATATTGATGGATCTGTATATTGATGGTTCTGTATATTGTTGGTTCTGTATATTTTTGGCTCTGTATATTGATGGATATGTATATTGAGGGTTCTCTATATTGATGGTTCTGTATATTGATGGATCTGTACATTGATGGTTCTGTATATTGATTGTTCTGTATATTGATCATTCTTTATATTGATGGTTCTGTATATTGTTGGTTCTGTATATTGTTGGTTCTGTATATTGATGTTCTCTATATTGAGGGTTCTGTATATTGATGGTTCTGTATATTGATGGTTCTGTATATAGATGGATCTGTATATTGTTGGTTCTGTATATTGATGTTCTGTATATTGAGGGTTCTGTATATTGATGGTTCTGTATATTGATGGATCTGTATATTGATGATTCTGTATATTAATGGATCTGTATATTGTTGGTTCTGTATATTGATGGTTCTGTATATTGATGGATCTGTATATTGTTGATTCTGTATATTGATGGTTCTGTATATTGATCGATCTGTATATTGTTGGTTCTGTATATTGATGGTTCTGTATATAGATGGTTCTGTATATTGATGGATCTGTATTTTGATGGATCTGTATATTGTTGGTTCTGTATATTGATGGTTCTGTATATTGTTGGTTCTGTATATTGATGGATCTGTATATTGTTGGTTCTGTATATTGTTGGTTCTGTATATTGAGGGTTCTGTAAATTGATGGTTCTGTATATTGATGGTTCTGTATACTGTTGGTTCTGTATATTGTTGGTTCTGTATATTGATGGTTCTGTATATTGATGGATCTGTATATTGTTGGTTCTGTATATTGATGGATCTGTATATTGATGGTTCTGTATATTCTTGGTTCTGTATTTTCTTGGTTCTGTATATTGATGGTTCTGTATATTGATGGATCTGTATATTGATGGTTCTGTATATTGATGGATCTGTATATAGATGGTTCTGTATATTGATGGTTCTGTATATTGATGTTCTATATATTGAGGGTTCTGTATATTGATGGTTCTGTATATTGATGGTTCTGTATATTGATGGATCTGTATATAGATGGTTCTGTATATTGATGGTTCTGTATATTGATGGATCTGTATATTGTTGGTTCTGTATATTGATGTTCTGTATATTGATGGTTCTGTATATTGATGGATCTGTTTATTGATGGTTCTGTATATTGATAGATCTGTATATTGATGGTTCTGTATATTGTTGGTTCTGTATATTGATGATTCTGTATATTAATGGATCTGTATATTGTTGGTTCTGTATATTGATGATTCTGTATATTGAGGGTTCTGTATATTAAAGGATCTGTATATTGATGGATCTGTATATTGTTGGTTCTGTATATTGTTGGTTCTGTATATTGGTGGTTCTGTATATTGATGGATCTGTATATTGATGGATCTGTATATTGATGGTTCTGTATATTGATGTTCTGTATATTGAGGGTTCTGTATATTGCTGGTTCTGTATATTGATGGATCTGTATATTGATGGTTCTGTATATTCTTGGTTCTCTATATTGATGGATCTGTATATTGATGGACCTGTATATTGATGGTTCTGTATATTGTTGGTTCTGTATATTGATGGTTCTGTATATTGATTGATCTGTATATTGTTAGTTCTGTATATTGATGGTTCTGTATATTGTTGGTTCTGTATATTGATGGTTCTGTATATTGTTGGTTCTGTATATTGATGGATCTGTATGTTGTTGGTTCTGTATATTGATGGTTCTGTATATTGAGGGTATATTATATTGATAGATCTGTATATTGTTGGTTCTGTATATTGTTGGTTCTGTATATTGATGTTCTGTATATTGAGGGTTCTGTATATTGTTGGTTCTGTATATTGATGGTTCTGCATATTGTTGGTTCTGTATATTGATGGTTCTGTATATTGATGTTCTGTATATTGAGGGTTCTGTATATTGATGGTTCTGTATATTGATGATTCTGTATATTGATGTTCTGTATATTGAGGGTTCTGTACATTGATGGTTCTGTATATTGATGGTTCTGTATATTGATGGTTCTGTATATAGATGGTTCTGTATATTGATGGCTCTGTATATTGATGGTTCTGTATATTGATGGTTCTGTATATTGAAGGTTCTGTATATTGATGGATCTGTATATTGTTGGTTCTGTATATTGTTGGTTCTGTATATTGATGTTCTGTATATTGAGGGTTCTGTATATTGTTGGTTGTGTATATTGATGGATCTGTATATTGATGGTTCTGTATATTGTTGGTTCTGTATATTTTTGGCTCTGTATATTGATGGTTCTGTGTATTGAGGGTTCTGTATATTGTTGGTTCTGTATATTGTTGGTTCTGTATATTGATATTTCTGTATATTATTGGTTCTGTATATTGTTAGTTCTGTATATTGTTGGTTCTGTATATTGATGGTTCTGTATATAGATGGTTCTGTATATTGATGGATCTGTATATTGATGGATCTGTATACTGTTGGTTCTGTATATTGTTGGTTCTGTATATTGTTGGTTCCGTATATTGATGGTTCTGTATATTGATGGATCTGTATATTGTTGGTTCTGTATATTGTTGGTTCTGTATATTGATGGTTCTGTATATTAATGGATCTGTATATTGTTGGATCTGTATATTGTTGGTTCTGTATATTGATGGTTCTGTATATTGATGGTTCTGTATATTCTTGGTTCTGTATATTGATGGATCTGTATATTGTTGGTTCTGTATATTGATGGATCTGTATGTTGTTGGTTCTGTATATTGAGGGTTCTGTATATTGAGGGTATATTATATTGATAGATCTGTATATTATTGGTTCTGTATATTGTTGGTTCTGTATATTGATGTTCCGTATATTGAGGGTTCTGTATATTGATGGTTCTGTATATTGATGGATCTGTATATTGATGGTTCTGTATATTGATGGTTCTGTATATTGAGGGTTCTGTATATTGATGGATCTGTATATTGTTGGTTCTGTATATTGATGTTTCTGTATATTGTTGGTTCTGTATATTGATGGTTCTGTATATTGAAGGATCTGTATATTGATGGTTCTCTATATTGATGGATCTGTATATTGATGGATCTGTATATTGATGGATCTGTATATTGATGGTTCTGTATATTGATGGTTCTGTATATTGATGGATCTGTATATAGATGGTTCTGTATATTGATGGTTCTGTATATTGATGTTCTGTATATTGAGGGTTCTGTATATTGATGGATCTGTATATTGATGGTTCTGTATATTGATGGATCTGTATATTGATGGATCTGTATATTGATGGATCTGTATATTGATGGTTCTGTATATTGATGGTTCTGTATATTGATGGATCTGTATATAGATGGTTCTGTATATTGATGGTTCTGTATATTGATGGATCTGTATATTGTTGGTTCTGTATATTGATGTTCTGTATATTGATGGTTCTGTATATTCATGGGTCTGTATATTGTTGGTTCTGTATATAGATGGTTCTGGATATTGATGGATCTGTATATTGATGGTTCTGTATATTGATGGATCTGTATATTGATGGTTCTATATACTGTTGGTTCTGTATATTGAAGTTCTGTATATTGAGGGTTCTGTATATTGATGGTTCTGTATATTGATGGTTCTGTATATTGATGGTTTTGTATATTGATGTATCTGTATATTGATGGATCTGTATATTGATGATTCTGTATATTAATGGATCTGTATATTGTTGGTTCTGTATATTGATGATTCTGTATATTGAGGGTTCTGTATATTGATGGATCTGTATATTGATGGATCTGTATATTGTTGGTTCTGTATATTGTTGGTTCTGTATATTAGTGGTTCTGTATATTGATGGATCTGTATATTGTTGGTTCTGTATATTGTTGGTTCTGTATATTGATGTTCTGTATATTGAGGGTTCTGTATATTGATGGTTCTGTATATTGATGGTTCTGTATATTGATGGATCTGTATATTGATGGTTCTGTATATTCTTGGTTCTGTATATTCTTGGTTCTCTATATTGATGGATCTGTATATTGATGGACCTGTATATTGATGGTTCTGTATATTGATGGTCCTGTATATTGATGGTTCTGTATATTGTTGGTTCTGTATATTGATGGTTCTGTATATTTTTGGTTCTGTATATTGATGGATCTGTATGTTGTTGGTTCTGTATATTGATGGTTCTGTTTATTGATGGTTCTGTATATTGATGGATCTGTATATTGATGGTTCTGTATATTGATAGATCTGTATATTGTTGGTTCTGTATATTGTTGGTTCTGTATATTGATGGATCTGTATATTGTTGGTTCTGTATATTGACGGATCTGTATATTGATGGTTCTGTATATTGATGGTTCTGTATATTGTTGGTTCTGTATATTGATGGTTCTGTATATTGTTGGTTCTGTATATTGATGGATCTGTATATTGTTGGTTCTGTATATTGATGGTTCTGTATATTGATGGTTCTGAACATTGATGGTTCTGTATACTGATGGATCTGTATGTTGATGGTTCTGTATATTCTTGGTTCTGTATATTCTTGGTTCTGTATATTGATGGATCTGTATATTGTTGGTTCTGTATATTGTTGGTTCTGTATATTGTTGGTTCTCTATGTTGTTGGTTCTGTATATTGATGTATCTGTATATTGATGGTTCTGTATATTGAGGGTTTTGTATATTGATGGATCTGTATATTGTTGGTTCTGTATATTGTTGGTTCTGTATATTGTTGGTTCTGTATATTGATGTTCTGTATATTGATTGTTCTGTATATTGAAGGTTCTGTATTTTGATGGATCTGTATATTGTTGGTTCTGTATATTGATGGTTATGTATATTGATGGCTCTGTATATAGATGGTTCTGAATAATGAGGGTTCTGTATATTGATGGATCTGTATATTGATGGTTCTTTATATTGATGGATCCGTATATTGATGGATCTGTATATTGTTGGTTCTGTATATTGATGGTTCTGTATATTGATGGTTATCTATATTGATGGTTCTGTATATAGATGGTTCTGTATATTGTTGGTTCTGTATATTGATGGATCTGTATGTTGTTGGATCTGTATATTGTTGGATCTGTATATTGTTGGTTCTGTATATTGATGTTCTGTATATTGAGGGCTCTGTATATTGATGGTTCTGTATATTGATGGATATGTATATAGATGGTTCTGTATATTGATGGATCTGTATATTGATGGATCTGTAAATTGATGGATCTGTATATTGATGGTTCTGTATATTGATGGATATGTATATTGATGATTCTGTATATTGTTGGTTCTTTATATTGATGGATCTGTATATTGATGGATCTGTATATTGATGGTTCTGTATATTGATGGATATGTATATTGATGGTTCTGTATATTGTTTGTTCTGTATATTGATGGTTCTCTATATTGATGGATCTGTATATTGATGGTTCTGTATATTGATAGATCTGTATATTGTTGGTTCTGTATATTGATGCTTCTGTATATTGATGGATCTGTATATTGATGGATCTGTATATTGTTGGTTCTGTATATTGATGGTTCTGTATATTGATGGTTCTGTATATTGATGATTCTGTATATTGATGGTTCTGTATATTGTTGGTTCTGTATATTTATGGATCTGTATATTGATGGATCTGTATATTGTTGGTTCTGTTTATTGATGGTTCTGTATATTGATGGTTCTGTATATTGATGGATCTGTATATTGTTGGTTCTGTATATTGTTGCTTCTGTATATTGATGTTCTGTATATTGAGGGTTCTGTATATTGATGGTTCTGTATATTGATGGATCTGTATATTGTTGGTTCTGTATATTGATTGTTCTGTATATTGATCATTCTGTATATTGTTGGTTCTGTATATTTTTGGCTCTGTATATTGATGGATCTGTATATTGATGGTTCTGTATATTGTTGGTTCTGTATATTTTTGGCTCTGTATATTGATGGATATGTATATTGAGGGTTCTCTATATTGATGGTTCTGTATATTGATGGATCTGTACATTGATGGTTCTGTATATTGATTGTTCTGTATATTGATCATTCTTTATATTGATGGATCTGTATATTGTTGGTTCTGTATATTGTTGGTTCTGTATATTGATGGTTCTGTATATTGTTGGTTCTGTATATTGTTGGTTCTGTATATTGATGTTCTGTATATTGAGGGTTCTGTATATTGATGGTTCTGTATATAGATGGTTCTGTATATTGATGGATCTGTATATTGATGGATCTGTATATTGATGGATCTGTATATTGTTAGTTCTGTATATTGATGGTTCTGTATATTGTTGGTTCTGTATATTGATGGTTCTGTATATTGTTGGTTCTGTATATTGATGGATCTGTATGTTGCTGGTTCTGTATATTGATGGTTCTGTATATTGAGGGTATATTATATTGATAGATCTGTATATTGTTGGTTCTGTATATTGTTGGTTCTGTATATTGATGTTCTGTATATTGAGGGTTCTGTATATTGATGGTTCTGTATACTGATGGATCTGTATATTGATGGTTCTGTATATTGAGGGTTCTGTATATTGATGGATCTGTATATTGTTGGTTCTGTATATTGATGGTTCTGTATATTGATGGATCTGTATATTGATGGATCTGTATATTGTTAGTTCTGTATATTGATGGTTCTGTATATTGTTGATTCTGTATATTGATGGTTCTATATATTGATAGATCTGTATATTGATGGTTCTGTATATTGTTGGTTCTGTATATTGATGGATCTGTATGTTGCTGGTTCTGTATATTGATGGTTCTGTATATTGAGGGTATATTATATTGATAGAGCTGTATATTGTTGGTTCTGTATATTGTTGGTTCTTTATATTGATGTTCTGTATATTGATGTTCTGTATATTGATGGTTCTGTATATTGATGGATCTGTATATTGATGGTTCTGTATATTGATGGTTCTGTATATTGAGGGTTCTGTATATTGATGGATCTGTATATTGTTGGTTCTGTATATTGATGGTTCTGTATATTGTTGGTTCTGTATATTTTTGGCTCTGTATATTGATGGTTCTGTATATTGTTGGTTCTGTATATTGTTGGTTCTCTATATTGATGGTTCTGTATATTGATGGTTCTGTATATTGATGGATATGTATATTGAGGGTTCTGTATATTGATGGATCTGTATATTGTTGGTTCTGTATATTGATGGTTCTGTATATTGATGGTTCTGTATATTGATATTTCTGTATATTATTGGTTCTGTATATTGTTAGTTCTGTATATTGTTGGTTCTGTATATTGATGGATCTGTATATTGTTGGTTCTGTATATTGATGGATATGTATATTGATGGATCTGTATATTGATGGATCTGTATATTGCTGGTTCTGTATATTGATGGATATGTATATTGATGGATCTGTATATTGATGGATCTGTATATTGTTGGTTCTGTATATTGATGGTTCTGTATATTGATGGTTCTGTATATTGATGGTTCTGTATATTGATGGTTCTGTATATTGAGGGTTCTGTATATTGATGGTTCTGTATATTGTTGGTTCTGTATATTGTTGGTTCTGTATATTGATGGTTCTGTGTATTGATGGATCTGTATATTGATGGTTCTGTATATTGAGGGTTCTGTATATTGATGGATCTGTATATTGTTGGTTCTGTATATTGATGGTTCTGTATATTGATGGATCTGTATATTGATGGATCTGTATATTGTTAGTTCTGTATATTGATGGTTCTGTATATTGTTGGTTCTGTATATTGATGGTTCTGTATATTGTTGGTTCTGTATATTGATGAATCTGTATGTTGCTGGTTCTGTATATTGATAGTTCTGTATATTGAGGATATATTATATTGATAGATCTGTATATTGGTGGTTCTGTATATTGATGTTCTGAATTGAGGGTTCTGTATATTGTTGGTTCTGTATATTGATGGATCTGTATATTGATGGTTCTGTATATTGATGGTTCTGTATATTGAGGGTTCTGTATATTGATGGATCTGTATATTGCTGGTTCTGTATATTGATGGTTCTGTATATTGATGGTTCTGTATATTGATGGTTCTGTATATTGAGGGTTCTGTATATTGATGGATCTGTATATTGTTGGTTGTGTATATTGATGGATCTGTATATTGATGGTTCTGTATATTGTTGGTTCTGTATATTTTTGGCTCTGTATATTGATGGTACTGTATATTGTTGGTTCTGTATATTGTTGGTTCTGTATGTTGATGGTTCTGTATATTGATGGTTCTGTATATTGATGGTTCTGTATATTGTTGGTTCTGTATATTGTTGGTTCTGTATATTGATGGTTCTGTATATTGTTGTTTCTGTATATTGATATTTCTGTATATTATTGGTTCTGTATATTGTTAGTTCTGTATATTTTTGGCTCTGTATATTGATGGTACTGTATATTGTTGGTTCTGTATATTGTTGGTTCTGTATGTTGATGGTTCTGTATATTGATGGTTCTGTATATTGATGGTTCTGTATATTGTTGGTTCTGTATATTGATGGTTCTGTATATTGTTGGTTCTGTATATTGTTGGTTCTGTATATTGATGGTTCTGTATATTGTTGTTTCTGTATATTGATATTTCTGTATATTATTGGTTCTGTGTATTGTTAGTTCTGTATATTGTTGGTTCTGTATATTGATGGATCTGTATATTGTTGGTTCTGTATATTGATGGTTCTGTATATTGATGGTTCTGTATATTGATGGTTCTGTATATTGATGGATCTGTATATTGTTGGTTCTGTATATTGACGAATCTATATATTGATGGTTCTGTATATTGATGGTTCTGTATATTGTTGGTTCTGTATATTGATGGTTCTGTATATTGATGAATCTGTATATTGATGGTTCTGTATATTGATGGATCTGTATATTGTTGGTTCTGTATATTGATGGATCTGTATGTTGATGGTTCTGTATATTCTTGGTTCTGAATATTCTTGGTTCTGTATATTGATGGATCTGTATATTGTTGGTTCTGTATATTGTTGGTTCTGTATATTGATGGTTCTGTATATTGGTTCTGTATGTTGTTGGTTCTGTATATAGATGGTTCTTTATATTGAGGGTTCTGTATATTGAGGGTTTTGTATATTGATGGATCTATATATTGTTGGTTCTGTATATTGTTGGTTCTGTATATTGTTGGTTCTGTATATTGTTGGTTCTGTATGTTGTTGGTTCTGTATATTGATGTATCTGTATATTGATGGTTCTGTATATTGTTGGTTCTGTATATTGATGTTCTGTATATTGAGGGTTCTGTATATTGATTGTTCTGTATATTGATGGTTCTGTATTTTGATGGATCTGTATATTGAGGGTTCTGTATATTGATTGTTCTGTATATTGATGGTTCTGTATTTTGATGGATCTGTATATTGATGGTTCTGTATATTGATGGATCTGTATATTGTTGGTTCTGTATATTGATGGTTCTGTATATTGATGGCTCTGTATATAGATGGTTCTGAATATTGAGGGTTCTGTATATTGATGGATCTGTATATTGATGGTTCTTTATATTGATGGATCCGTATATTGATGGATCTGTATATTGTTGGTTCTGTATATTGATGGTTCTGTATATAGATGGTTATCTATATTGATGGTTCTGTATATAGATGGTTCTGTATATTGTTGGTTCTGTATATTGATGGATCTGTATGTTGTTGGTTCTGTATATTGATGGTTCTGTATATTGATGGATCTGTATATTGATGGTTCTGTATATTGAGGGTTTTGTATATTGATGGATCTGTATATTGTTGGTTCTATATATTGTTGGTTCTGTATATTGATGGTTCTGTATATTGAGGGTTCTGTATATTGATGGTTCTGTATATTGATGGATCTGTATATTTTTGGATCTGTATATTGTTCGTTCTGTATATTGATGTTCTGTATATTGATGGTTCTGTATATTGATGGATCTGTATATTGATGGTTCTGTATATTGATGGATTTGTATATTGATGGATCCGTATATTGATGGTTCTGTATATTGATGGTTCTGTATATTGATGGTTCTGTATATTGATGGATCTGTATATTGATGGTTCTGTATATTGATGGATCTGTATATTGATGGATCTGTATATTGATGGTTCTGTATATTGATGGTTCTGTATATTCATGGATCTGTATATTGATGGTTCTGTATATTGATGGTTCTGTATATAGATGGTTCTGTATATTGAAGGTTCTGTATATTGTTTGTTCTGTATATTGATGGTTCTCTATATTGATGGTTCTGTATATTGATAGATCTGTATATTGTTGGTTCTGTATATTGATGGTTCTGTATATAGATGGTTCTGTATATATAGATGGTTCTGTATATTGATGGTTCTGTATATTGATGGATCTGTATATTGTTGGTTCTGTATATTGTTGGATCTGTATATTGTTGGTTCTGTATATTGATGTTCTGTATATTGAGGGTTCGGTATATTGATGGTTCTGTATATTGATGGATCTGTATATTGTTGGTTCTGTATATTGATTGTTCTGTATATTGATCATTCTGTATATTGTTGGTTGTGTATATGGATGGATCTGTATATTGATGGTTCTATATATTGTTGGTTCTGTATATTCTTGGCTCTGTATATTGATGGATCTGTATATTGATGGTTCTGTATATTGTTGGTTCTCTATATTTTTGGCTCTGTATATTGATGGATATGTATATTGAGGGTTCTGTATATTGATTGTTCTGTATATTGATCATTCTTTATATTGATGGATCTGTATATTGTTGGTTCTGTATATTGATGGTTCTGTATATTGATGGTTCTGTATATTGTTGGTTCTGTATATTGTTGGTTCTGTATATTGATGTTCTGTATATTGAGGGTTCTGTATATTGATGGTTCTGTATATTGATGGTTCTGTATATTGTTGGATTTGTACATTGATGGTTCTGTATATTGATTGTTCTGTATATTTATCATTCTTTATATTGATGGATCTGTATATTGTTGGTTCTGTATATTGATGGTTCTGTATATTGTTGGTTCTGTATATTGTTGGTTCTGTATATTGTTGGTTCTGTATATTTATGTTCTGTATATTGAGGGTTCTGTATATTGATGGTTCTGTATATTGATGGTTCTGTATATTGATGGATCTGTATATTGATGATTCTGTATATTAATGGATCTGTATATTTTTGGTTCTGTATAGATGGTTCTGTATATTGATGGATCTGTATATTGATGGATCTGTATATTGTTGGTTCTGTATATTGATGGTTCTGTATATTGATGGATCTGTATATTGTTGGTTCTGTATATTGATGGTTGTGTATATAGATGGATCTGTATATTGATGGATCTGTATATTGATGGATCTGTATATTGTTGGTTCTGTATATTGATGGTTCTGTATATAGATGGTTCTGTATATTGATGGTTCTGTATATTGATGGATCTGTATATTGTTCGTTCTGTATATTGTTGGTTCTGTATATTGATGGTTCTGTATATTGATGGATCTGTATATTGTTGATTCTGTATATTGTTGGTTCTGTATATTGATGTTCTGTATATTGAGGGTTCTGTATATTGATGGTTCTGTATATTGATGGATCTGTATATTGATGGTTCTGTATATTCTTGGTTCTGTATATTCTTGGTTCTGTATATTGATGGATCTGTATATTGATGGTTCTGTATATTGATGGATCTGTATATTGATGGTTCTGTATATTCTTGGTTCTGTATATTGATGGTTCTGTATATTGATGGATCTGTATATTGATGGATCTGTATATTGTTAGTTCTGTATATTGATGGTTCTGTATATTGTTGGTTCTGTATATTGATGGTTCTGTATATTGTTGGTTCTGTATATTGATGGATCTGTATATTGTTGGTTCTGAGTATTGATGGTTCTGTATATTGAGGGTATATTATATTGATAGATCTGTATATTGTTGGTTCTGTATATTGTTGGTTCTGTATATTGATGTTCTGTACATTGAGGGTTCTGTATATTGATGGTTCTGTATATTGAGGGTTCTGTATATTGATGGATCTGTATATTGTTGGTTCTGTATATTGATGGTTCTGTATATTGTTGGTTCTGTATATTGATGGTTCTGTATATTGATGGATCTGTATATTGATGGTTCTGTATATTGATGGTTCTTTATATTAATGGATCTGTATATTGTTGGTTCTGTATATTGTTGGTTCTGTATATTGATGTTCTGTATATTGAGGGTTCTGTATATTGATGGTTCTGTATATTGATGTTCTGTATATTGATGGATCTGTATATTGATGGATCTGTATATTGATGGTTCTGTATATTGATGGATCTGTATATTGTTGGTTCTGTATATAGATGGTTCTGTATATTGATGGATCTGTATATTGATGATTCTGTATATTGATGGATCTGTATATTGATGGTTCTTTATATTGATGGATCTGTATATTGATGGTTCTATATATTGTTGGTTCTGTATATTGATGTTCTGTATATTAATGGATCTGTATATTGTTGGTTTTGTATATTGATGGTTCTGTATATTGATGTTCTGTATATTGAGGGTTCTGTATATTGATGGTTCTGTATATTGATGTTCTGTATATTGATGGATCTGTATATTGATGGATCTGTATATTGATGGTTCTGTATATTGATGGATCTGTATATTGTTGGTTCTGTATATAGATGGTTCTGTATATTGATGGATCTGTATATTGATGGTTCTGTATATTGATGTTCTGTATATTGATGGTTCTGTATATTGATGTTCTGTATATTGATGGTTCTGTATATTGATGGATCTGTATATTGATGGATCTGTATATTGATGGTTCTTTATATTGATGGATCTGTATATTGATGGTTCTATATATTGTTGGTTCTGTATATTGATGTTCTGTATATTAATGGATCTGTATATTGTTGGTTTTGTATATTGATGGTTCTGTATATTGATGTTCTGTATATTGAGGGTTCTGTATATTGATGGTTCTGTATATTGATGTTCTGTATATTGATGGATCTGTATATTGATGGATCTGTATATTGATGGTTCTGTATATTGATGGATCTGTATATTGTTGGTTCTGTATATAGATGGTTCTGTATATTGATGGATCTGTATATTGATGGTTCTGTATATTGATGGATCTGTATATTGTTGGTTCTGTATATTGATGTTCTGTATATTGATGGTTCTGTATATTGATGGATCTGTATATTGATGGATCTGTATATTGATGGTTCTTTATATTGATGGATCTGTATATTGATGGTTCTATATATTGTTGGTTCTGTATATTGATGTTCTGTATATTAATGGATCTGTATATTGTTGGTTTTGTATATTGATGGTTCTGTATATAGATGGTTCTGTATATTGATGGATCTGTATACTGTTGGTTCTGTATATTTTTGGTTCTGTATATTGATGGTTCTGTATATTGATGGATCTGTATATTGTTGGTTCTGTATATTGTTGGTTCTGTATATTGATGTTCTGTATATTGAGGGTTCTGTATATTGTTGGCTGTGTATATTGATGGATCTGTATATTGATGGTTCTGTATATTGATGGTTCTGTATATAGATGGTTCTGTATATTGATGGTTCTGTATATTGTTGGTTCTGTATATTGTTGGTTCTGTATATTGATGGTTCTGTATATTGATGGATCTGTATATTGTTGGTTCTGTATATTGTTGGTTCTGTATATTGTTGGTTCTGTATATTGATGGTTCTGTATATTGATGGATGTGTATATTGATGGATCTGTATATTGTTAGTTCTGTATATTGATGGTTCTGTATATTGTTGGTTCTGTATATTGATGGTTCTTTATATTGTTGGTTCTGTATATTGATGGTTCTGTATATTGATGGATCTGTATATTGATGCTTCTGTATATTGAGGGTTCTGTATATTGATGGATCTGTATATTGATGGATCTGTATATTGATGGTTCTGTATATTGATGGATCTGTATATTGATGGTTCTATATATTGTTGGTTCTGTATATTGATGTTCTGTATATTGAGGGTTCTGTATATTGATGGTTCTGTATATTGATGGTTTTGTATATTGATGGATCTGTATATTGATGATTCTGTATATTAATGGATCTGTATATTGTTGGTTCTGTATATTGATGGTTCTGTATATTGATGGTTCTGTATATTGATGGTTCTGTATATTGATGGATCTGTATATTGTTGGTTCTGTATATTGATGGTTCTGTATATTGATGGATCTGTATATTGTTAGTTCTGTATATTGTTGGTTCTGTATATTGATGGTACTGTATATTGATGGATCTGTATATTGTTGGTTCTATATATTGTTGGTTCTGTATAATGATGGTTCTGTATATTGATGGTTCTGTATATAGATGGTTCTGTATATTGATGGTTCTGTATATTGATGGTTCCGTATATTCTTGGTTCTGTATATTCTTGGTTCTGTATATTGATGGATCTGTATATTGATGGATCTGTATATTGATGGTTCTGTATATTGATGGATCTGTATATTGATGGATGTGTATATTGATGGATCTGTATATTGTTAGTTCTGTATATTGATGGTTCTGTATATTGTTGCTTCTGTATATTGATGGATCTGTATATTGTTGTTTCTGTATATTGATGGATCTGTATATTGTTGGTTCTGTATATTGTTGGTTCTGTATATTGATGGTTCTGTATATTGATGGATCTGTATATTGATGGTTCCGTATATTCTTGGTTCTGTATATTCTTGGTTCTGTATATTGATGGATCTGTATATTGATGGATCTGTATATTGATGGTTCTGTATATTGATGGATCTGTATATTGATGGATGTGTATATTGATGGATCTGTATATTGTTAGTTCTGTATATTGATGGTTCTGTATATTGTTGGTTCTGTATATTGATGGTTCTGTATATTGTTGGTTCTGTATATTGATGGATATGTATGTTGTTGGTTCTGTATATTGATGGTTCTGTATATTGAGGGTATATTATATTGATAGATCTGTATATTGTTGGTTCTGTATATTGTTGGTTCTGTATATTGATGTTCTGTATATTGAGGGTTCTCTATATTGATGGTTCTGTATACTGATGGATCTGTATATTGATGGTTCTGTATATTGATGGTTCTGTATATTGAGGATTCTGTATATTGATGGATCTGTATATTGTTGGTTCTGTATATTGATGGTTCTGTATATTATTGGTTCTGTATATTGATGGATCTGTATGTTGTTGGTTCTGTATATTGATGGATCTGTATGTTGTTGGTTCTGTATATTGATAGATCTGTATATTGTTGGTTCTGTATATTGTTGGTTCTGTATATTGATGTTCTGTATATTGAGGGTTCTCTATATTGATGGTTCTGTATATTGATGGATCTGTATATTGATGGTTCTGTATATTGATGGTTCTGTATATTGAGGGTTCTGTATATTGATGGATCTGTATATTGTTGGTTCTGTATATTGTTGGTTCTGTATATTGATGTTCTGTATATTGAGGGTTCTGTATATTGATGGTTCTGTATATTGATGGTTCTGTATATTGATGGTTCTGTATATTGATGGATCTGTATATTGTTGGTTGTGTATCTTGATGGATCTGTATATTGATGGTTCTGTATATTGTTGGTTCTGTATATTGTTGGTTCTGTATATTGTTGGTTCTGTATATTGATGTTCTGTATATTGATGGTTCTGTATATTGATGGTTCTGTATATTGATGGTTCTGTATATTGATGGTTCTGTATATTGATGGATCTGTATATTGATGGTACTGTATATTGTTGGTTCTGTATATTGATGGATCTGTATGTTGTTGGTTCTGTATATTGATGGTTCTGTATATTGAGGGTTCTGTATATTGATGGATCTGTATATTGTTGGTTCTGTATATTGATGGTTCTGTATATTGATGGTTCTGTATATTGATGGTTCTGTATACTGATGGTTCTGTATATTGATGGTTCTGTATATTGTTAGTTCTGTATATTGTTGGTTCTGTATATTGATGGATCTGTATATTGTTGGTTCTGTATATTGATGGTTCTGTATATTTTTGGTTCTGTATATTGATGGATATGTATATTGATGGATCTGTATATTGATGGATCTGTATATTGTTGGTTCTGTATATTGATGGATATGTATATTGATGGTTCTGTATATTGAGGGTTCTGTATATTGATGGTTCTGTATATTCATGGTTCTGTATATTGATGGATCTGTATATTGTTGGTTCTGTATATTGACGGATCTGTATATTGATGGTTCTGTATATTGTTGGTTCTGTATATTGTTGGTTCTGTATATTGATGGTTCTGTATATTGAAGGATCTGTATATTGATGGTTCTGTATATTGATGGTTCTGTATATTGATGGTTCTGTATATTGATGGTTCTGTATATTGTTGCTTCTGTATATTGATGGTTCTGTATACTGATGGTTCTGTATATTGATGGATCTGTATATTGTTGGTTCTGTATATTGATGGTTCTGTATATTGTTGGATCTGTATATTGTTGGTTCTGTATATTGATGTTCTGTATATTGAGTGTTCTGTATATTGAGGGTTCTGTATATTGATGGTTCTGTATATTTTTTGTTCTGTATATTGATATGTCTTTATATTGTTGGTTCTGTATATTGATGTATCTGTATATTGATGGATCTGTATATTGATAGATCTGTATATTGATGGTTCTGTATATTGATGGATCTGTATATTGATGGATCTGTATATTGATGGTTCTGTATATTGATGGATCTGTATATTGATGGTACTGTATATTGTTGGTTCTGTATATTGATGGATCTGTATGTTGTTGGTTCTGTATATTGATGGTTCTGTATATTGAGGGTTCTGTATATTGATGGATCTGTATATTGTTGGTTCTGTATATTGATGGTTCTGTATATTGATGGTTCTGTATATTGATGGTTCTGTATACTGATGGTTCTGTATATTGATGGTTCTGTATATTGTTAGTTCTGTATATTGTTGGTTCTGTATATTGATGGATCTGTATATTGTTGGTTCTGTATATTGATGGTTCTGTATATTTTTGGTTCTGTATATTGATGGATATGTATATTGATGGATCTGTATATTGATGGATCTGTATATTGTTGGTTCTGTATATTGATGGTTCTGTATATTGATGGTTCTGTATATTCATGGTTCTGTATATTGATGGATCTGTATATTGTTGGTTCTGTATATTGACGGATCTGTATATTGATGGTTCTGTATATTGATGGTTCTGTATATTGTTGGTTCTGTATATTGTTGGTTCTGTATATTGATGGTTCTGTATATTGTTGGTTCTGTATATTGAAGGATCTGTATATTGATGGTTCTGTATATTGATGGTTCTGTATATTGATGGTTCTGTATATTGAGTGTTCTGTATATTGAGGGTTCTGTATATTGATGGTTCTGTATATTTTTTGTTCTGTATATTGATATGTCTTTATATTGTTGGTTCTGTATATTGATGTATCTGTATATTGATGGATCTGTATATTGATAGATCTGTATATTGATGGTTCTGTATATTGATGGATCTGTATATTGATGGATCTGTATATTGATGGTTCTGTATATTGATGGTTCTGTATATTGATGGATCTGTATATTGTTGGTTCTGTATATTCTTGGTTCTGTATATTGATGTTCTGTATATTGAGGGTTCCGTATATTGATGGATCTGTATATTGATGGTTCTGTATATTCTTGGTTCTGTATATTGTTGGTTCTGTATATTGATGGATCTGTATATTGATGGTTCTGTATATTCTTGGTTCTGTATATTCTTGGTTCTGTATATTGATGGATCTGTATATTGATGGTTCTGTATATTGATGGATCTGTATATTGTTGGTTCTGTATATTGTTGGTTCTGTATATTGATGTTCTGTATATTGAGGGTTCTGTATATTGATGGATCTGTATATTGATGGTTCTGTATATTCTTGGTTCTGTATATTGATGGTTCTGTATATTGATGGATCTGTATATTGATGGATCTGTATATTCTTAGTTCTGTATATTGATGGTTCTGTATATTGTTGGTTCTGTATATTGATGGTTCTGTATATTGTTGGTTCTGTATATTGATGGATCTGTATGTTCTTGTGTCTGAATATTGATGGTTCTGTATATTGAGGGTATATTATATTTATAGATCTGTATATTGTTGGTTCTGTATATTGTTGGTTCTGTATATTGATGTTCTGTATATTGAGGGTTCTGTATATTGATGGATCTGTATATTGTTGGGTCTGTATATTGATGGTTCTGTATTTTGTTGGTTCTGTATATTGATGGTTCTGTATATTGATGGATCTGTATATTGATGGTTCTGTATATTGAGGGTTCTGTATATTGATGGATCTGTATATTGATGGATCTGTATATTGATGGTTCTGTATATTGATGGATCTGTATATTGATGGTTCTATATATTGTTGGTTCTGTATATTGATGTTCTGTATATTGAGGGTTCTGTATATTGATGGTTCTGTATATTGATGGTTTTGTATATTGATGGATCTGTATATTGATGATTCTGTATATTGATGGATCTGTATATTGATGATTCTGTATATTAATGGATCTGTATATTGTTGGTTCTGTATATTGATGGTTCTGTATATTGATGGTTCTGTATATAGATGGTTCTGTATATTGATGGATCTGTATATTGTTGGTTCTGTATATTGTTGGTTCTGTATATTGATGGTACTGTATATTGATGGATCTGTATATTGTTGGTTCTGTATATTGTTGGTTCTGTATATTGATGTTCTGTATATTGAGGGTTCTGTATATTGATGGTTCTGTATATCGAGAGTTCTGTATATTGAGGGTTCTGTATATTGATGGTTCTGTATATAGATGGTTCTGTATATTGATGGTTCTGTATATTGTTGGTTCTGTATATTGTTGGTTCTGTATATTGATGGTTCTGTATATTGATGGATCTGTATATTGATGGTTCCGTATATTCTTGGTTCTGTATATTCTTGGTTCTGTATATTGATGGATCTGTATATTGATGTATCTGTATATTGATGGTTCTGTATATTGTTGGTTCTGTATATTGTTGGTTCTGTATATTGATGGTTCTGTATATTGATGGATGTGTATATTGATGGATCTGTATATTGTTAGTTCTGTATATTGATGGTTCTGTATATTGTTGGTTCTGTATATTGATGGTTCTGTATATTGTTGGTTCTGTATATTGATGGATCTGTATGTTGTTGGTTCTGTATATTGATGGTTCTGTATATTGAGGGTATATTATATTGATAGATCTGTATATTGTTGGTTCTGTATATTGTTGGTTCTGTATATTGATGTTCTGTATATTGAGGGTTCTCTATATTGATGGTTCTGTATATTGATGGATCTGTTCATTGCTGGTTCTTTATATTGATGGTTCTGTATATTGAGGATTCTGTATATTGATGGATCTGTATATTGTTGGTTCTGTATATTGATGGTTCTGTATATTATTGGTTCTGTATATTGATGGTTCTGTATATTGATGGATATGTATATTGATGGTTCTGTATATTGATGGTTCTGTATATTGAGGGTTCTGTATATTGATGGATCTGTATATTGTTGGTTCTGTATATTGTTGGTTCTGTATATTGATGTTCTGTATACTGAGGGTTCTGTATATTGATGGTTCTGTATATTGATGGTTCTGTATATTGATGGTTCTGTATATTGATGGTTCTGTATATTGATGGTTCTGTATATTGATGGATCTGTATATTGTTGGTTGTGTATATTGATGGATCTGTATATTGATGGTTCTGTATATTGTTGGTTCTGTATATTGTTGGTTCTGTATATTGTTGGTTCTGTATATTGATGTTCTGTATATTGATGGTTCTGTATATAGATGGTTCTGTATATTGTTGGTTCTGTATATTGATGGATCTGTATGTTGTTGGTTCTGTATATTGATGGTTCTGTATATTGAGGGTTCTGTGTATTGATGGATCTGTATATTGTTGGTTCTGTATATTGATGGTTCTGTATATTGTTGGTTCTGTATATT
Source organism: Leptodactylus fallax (assembly GCA_947044405.1). Taxonomy (NCBI): domain Eukaryota; kingdom Metazoa; phylum Chordata; class Amphibia; order Anura; family Leptodactylidae; genus Leptodactylus; species Leptodactylus fallax. The sequence continues at coordinate 34,871 of CAMRHE010001506.1, read as the reverse complement.
GTTGGTTCTGTATATTGATGGATCTGTATATTGATGGTTCTGTATATTGTTAGTTCTGTATATTGTTGGTTCTGTATATTGATGGATCTGTATATTGTTGGTTCTGTATATTGATGGTTCTGTATATTTTTGGTTCTGTATATTGATGGATATATGTATATTGATGGATCTGTATATTGATGGATCTGTATATTGTTGGTTCTGTATATTGATGGTTCTGTATATTGATGGTTCTGTATATTCATGGTTCTGTATATTGGTGGATCTGTATATTGTTGGTTCTGTATATTGACGGATCTGTATATTGATGGTTCTGTATATTGTTGGTTCTGTATATTGTTGGTTCTGTATATTGATGGTTCTGTATATTGTTGGTTCTGTATATTGAAGGATCTGTATATTGATGGTTCTGTATATTGATGGTTCTGTATATTGATGGTTCTGTATATTGATGGTTCTGTATATTGTTGGTTCTGTATATTGATGGTTCTGTATATTGTTGCTTCTGTATATTGATGGTTCTGTATACTGATGGTTCTGTATATTGATGGATCTGTATATTGTTGGTTCTGTATATTGATGGTTCTGTATATTGTTGGATCTGTATATTGTTGGTTCTGTATATTGATGTTCTGTATATTGAGTGTTCTGTATATTGAGGGTTCTGTATATTGAGGGTTCTGTATATTGATATGTCTTTATATTGTTGGTTCTGTATATTGATGTATCTGTATATTGATAGATCTGTATATTGATGGTTCTGTATATTGATGGATCTGTATATTGATGTTCTGTATACTGAGGGTTCTGTATTTTGATGGATCTGTATATTGATGGATCTGTATATTGATGGATCTGTATATTGATGGTTCTGTATATTGATGGATCTGTACATTGTTGGATCTGTATATTGATGGTTCTGTATATTGATGGTTCTCTATATTGATGGATCTGTATATTGTTGGTTCTGTAAATTGAGGGTTCTGTATATTGATGGTTCTGATTATTGATGTTTCTGTATATTGATATGTCTGTATATTGTTGGTTCTGTATATTGATGGATCTGTATATTGATGGTTCTGTATATTGATGGTTCTGTATATTGTTGGTTCTGTATATTGATGGATCTGTATATTGATGGATCTGTATATTGATGGTTCTGTATATTGTTGGTTCTGTATATTGATGGTTCTGTATATTGTTGGTTCTGTATATTGATGGATCTGTATATTGATGGTTCTGTATATTGTTGGTTGTGCATTTTGATGGTTCTGTATATTGATGGTTCTGTATATTGTTGGTTCTGTATTTTGATGGATCTGTATATTGTTGGTTCTGTATATTGATGGATCTGTATATTGATGGTTCTGTATATTGATGGATCTGTATATTGATGGATCTGTATATTGATGGATCTGTATATTGTTGGTTCTGTATATTGATTGATCTGTATATTGATGGTTCTGTATATTGTTGGTTCTGTATATTGATGGTTCTGTATATTGTTGGATCTGTATATTGATGGATCTGTATATTGATGGTTCTGTATATTGTTGGATCTGTATATTGATGGTTCTGTATATTGTTGGTTCTGTATATTTATGGTTCTGTATATTGATGGTTCTGTATATTCATGGATCTGTATATTGTTGGTTCTGTATATTGATGGATCTGTATATTGATGGATCTGTATATTGATGGATCTGTATATTGATGGTTCTGTATATTCATGGATCTGTATATTGTTGGATCTGTATATTGATGGTTCTGTATATAGATGGTTCTGTATATTGATGGATCTGTATATTGATGGATCTGTATATTGTTGGTTCTGTATATTGTTGGTTCTGTATATTGTTGGTTCTGTATATTGTTGGTTCTGTATATTGATGGTTCTGTATATTGTTGGTTCTGTATATTGTTGGTTCTGTATATTGTTGGTTATGTATATTTATGGTTCTGTATATTGATGGTTCTGTATATTCATGGATCTGTATATTGTTGGTTCTGTATATTGATGGATCTGTATATTGATGGATCTGTATATTGATGGTTCTGTATATTCATGGATCTGTATATTGTTGGTTCTGTATATTGATGGTTCTGTATATAGATGGTTCTGTATATTGATGGATATGTATATTGATGGATCTGTATATTGATGGATCTGTATGTTGATGGTTCTGTATATTGTTGGTTCTGTATATTGTTGGCTCTGTATATTGTTGGTTCTGTATATTGATGGTTCTGTATATTGTTGGTTCTGTATATTGTTGGTTCTGTATATTGATGTTCTGTATATTGATAGTTCTGTATATTGATGGTTCTGTATATTGTTGTTTCTGTATATTGATGAATCTGTATATTGATGGTTCTGTATATTGTTGGTTCTGTATATTGTTGGTTCTGTATATTGATGGTTCTGTATATTGATGGTTCTGTATATTGATGGATATGTATATTGATGGATCTGTATATTGTTGGTTGTGTATATTGATGGATCTGTATATAGATGGTTCTGTATATTGTTGGTTCTGTATAGTGTTGGTTCTTTATATTGATGGATCTGTATATTGATGGATCTGTATATTGATGGTTCAGTATATTGATGGTTCTGTATACTGATGGATATGTATATTGATGGTTCTGTATATTTTTTGTTCTTTATATTGATATGTCTTTATATTGTTGGTTCTGTATATTGATGTATCTGTATATTGATGCATCTGTATATTGATAGATCTATATATTGATGGTTCTGTATATTGATGGATCTGTATATTGATGTTCTGTATACTGAGGGTTCTGTATTTTGATGGATCTGTATATTGATGGATCTGTATATTGATGGATCTGTATATTGATGTATCTGTATATTGATGGTTCTGTATATTGATGGATCTGTACATTGTTGGATCTGTATATTGATGGTTCTGTATATTGATGGATCTGTATATTGATGATTCTGTTTATTGTTGGTTCTGTGTATTGATGGATCTGTATATTGATGGTTCTGTATATTGATGGTTCTCTATATTGATGGATCTGTATATTGTTGGTTCTGTAAATTGAGGGTTCTGTATATTGATGGTTCTGATTATTGATGTTTCTGTATATTGTTGGTTCTGTATATTGATGGATCTGTATATTGATGGATCTGTATATTGATGATTCTGTATATTGATGGTTCTGTATATTGATGGATCTGTATATTGTTGGTTCTGTATATTGATGGATCTGTATATTGATGGTTCTGTATATTGATGGTTCTGTATATTGTTGGTTCTGTATATTGATGGATCTGTATATTTATGGATCTGTATATTGATGATTCTGTATATTGATGGTTCTGTATATTGTTGGTTCTGTATATTGATGGTTCTGTATATTGTTGGTTCTGTATATTGATGGATCTGTATATTGATGGTTCTGTATATTGTTGGTTGTGTATTTTGATGGTTCTGTATATTGATGGTTCTGTATATTGTTGGTTCTGTATTTTGATGGATCTGTATATTGTTGGTTCTGTATATTGATGGATCTGTATATTGATGGTTCTGTATATTGATGGATCTGTATATTGATTGATCTGTATATTGATGGATCTGTATATTGTTGGTTCTGTATATTGATTGATCTGTATATTGATGGTTCTGTATATTGTTGGTTCTGTATATTGATGGTTCTGTATATTGTTGGATCTGTATATTGATGGATCTGTATATTGATGGTTCTGTATATTGTTGGATCTGTATATTGATGGTTCTGTATATTGTTGGTTCTGTATATTTATGGTTCTGTATATTGATGGTTCTGTATATTCATGGATCTGTATATTGTTGGTTCTGTATATTGATGGATCTGTATATTGATGGATCTGTATATTGATGGTTCTGTATATTCATGGATCTGTATATTGTTGGTTCTGTATATTGATGGTTCTGTATATAGATGGTTCTGTATATTGATGGATCTGTATATTGATGGATCTGTATGTTGATGGTTCTGTATATTGTTGGTTCTGTATATTGTTGGTTCTGTATATTGTTGGTTCTGTATATTGATGGTTCTGTATATTGTTGGTTCTGTATATTGTTGGTTCTGTATATTGTTGGTTCTGTATATTTATGGTTCTGTATATTGATGGTTCTGTATATTCATGGATCTGTATATTGTTGGTTCTGTATATTGATGGATCTGTATATTGATGGATCTGTATATTGATGGTTCTGTATATTCATGGATCTGTATATTGTTGGTTCTGTATATTGATGGTTCTGTATATAGATGGTTCTGTATATTGATGGATCTGTATATTGATGGATCTGTATATTGATGGATCTGTATGTTGATGGTTCTGTATATTGTTGGTTCTGTATATTGTTGGTTCTGTATATTGTTGGTTCTGTATATTGATGGTTCTGTATATTGTTGGTTCTGTATATTGTTGGTTCTGTATATTGATGTTCTGTATATTGAGGGTTCTGTATATTGATGGATCTGTATATTGTTGGTTCTGTATATTGATGGATCTGTATATTGATAGTTCTGTATATTGATGGTTCTGTATATTGTTGTTTCTGTATATTGATGAATCTGTATATTGATGGTTCTGTATATTGTTGGTTCTGTATATTGTTGGATCTGTATATTGTTGGTTGTGTATATTGATGGATCTGTATATAGATGGTTCTGTATATTGTTGGTTCTGTATATTGTTGTTTCTTTATATTGATGGATCTGTATATTCATGGATCTGTATATTGATGGTTCAGTATATTGATGGTTCTGTATACTGATGGATATGTATATTGATGGTTCTGTATATTTTTTGTTCTGTATATTGATATGTCTTTATATTGTTGGTTCTGTATATTGATGTATCTGTATATTGATGGATCTGTATATTGATAGATCTGTATATTGATGGTTGGTTCTGTATATTGATGGATCTGTATATTGATGTTCTGTATACTGAGGGTTCTGTATTTTGATGGATCTGTATATTGATGGATCTGTATATTGATGGATCTGTATATTGATGGTTCTGTATATTGATGGATCTGTACATTGTTGGATCTGTATATTGATGGTTCTGTATATTGATGGATCTGTATATTGATGATTCTGTTTATTGTTGGTTCTGTGTATTGATGGATCTGTATATTGATGGTTTTGTATATTGATGGTTCTCTATATTGATGGATCTGTATATTGTTGGTTCTGTAAATTGAGGGTTCTGTATATTGATGGTTCTGATTATTGATGTTTCTGTATATTGATATGTCTGTATATTGTTGGTTCTGTATACTGATGGATCTGTATATTGATGGATCTGTATATTGTTGGTTCTGTATATTGATGGATCTGTATATTGATGGTTCTGTATATTGATGGTTCTGTATATTGTTGGTTCTGTATATTGATGGATCTGTATATTGATGGATCTGTATATTGATGATTCTGTATATTGATGGATCTGTATATTGATGGTTCTGTATATTGTTGGTTCTGTATATTGATGGTTCTGTATATTGTTGGTTCTGTATATTGATGGATCTGTATATTGATGGTTCTGTATATTGTTGGTTGTGTATTTTGATGGTTCTGTATATTGATGGTTCTGTATATTGTTGGTTCTGTATTTTGATGGATCTGTATATTGTTGGTTCTGTATATTGATGGATCTGTATATTCATGGTTCTTTATATTGATGGATCTGTATATTGATGGTTCTGTATATTGTTGGTTGTGTATTTTGATGGTTCTGTATATTGATGGTTCTGTATATTGTTGGTTCTGTATATTGATGGATCTGTATATTGATGGATCTGTATATTGATGGATCTGTATATTGATGGATCTGTATATTGAGGGTTCTGTATATTGTTGGTTCTGTATATTGATAGTTCTGTATATTGTTGGTTCTGTATATTGATGGTTCTGTATATTGTTGATTCTGTATATTGATGGATCTGTATATTGATGATTCTGTATATTGATGGATCTGTATATTGATGGATCTGTGTATTGATGGTTCTGTATATTGATTGATCTGTATATTGATGGTTCTGTATATTGATGGTTCTGTATATTGATGGTTCTGTATATTTTTGGTTATTTGTATTGTTGGTCCTGTATTTTCTTGGTTCTGTATATTGTTGGTTCTTTATATTGTTGGTTCTTTATATTGTTGGTTCTGTATATTGATATTTCTGTATATTGATGGTTCTGTATATTGATGGATCTGTATATTGTTGGTTGTGTATATTGTTGGTTCTGTATATTGTTGGTTCTGTATATTGATGGTTCTGTATATTGATGGATCTGTATATTGATGGATCTGTATATTGATGGATCTGTATATTGATGGTTCTGTATATTGATAGTTCTGTATATTGTTGGTTCTGTATATTGATGGTTCTGTATATTGAGTGTTCTGTATATTGATCGATCTGTATATTGATGGTTCTGTTTATTGATGGTTCTGTATATTGGTGGTTCTGTATATTGGTGGTTCTGTATATTGATGGATCTGTATATTGATGTTCTGTATATTGAGTGTTCTGTATATTGATCGATCTGTATATTGATGGTTCTGTTTATTGATGGTTCTGTATATTGGTGGTTCTGTATATTGGTGGTTCTGTATATTGATGGTTCTGTATATTGATGGATCTGTGTATTGATTGTTCTGTATATTGATGGATCTGTATATTGATGGATCTGTATATTGATGGATCTGTATATTGATGGTTCTGCATATTGTTGGCTGTGTATATTGATGGCTCTGTATATTGATGGTTCTGTATATTGTTTCTGTATATTGTTGGTTCTGTATATTGATGGATCTGTATATTATTGGTTCTGTATATTGATCTATCTGTATATTGATGGTTCTCTTTATTGATGGTTCTGTATATTGATGGTTCTTTATATTGTTGGTTCTGTATATTGATGGTTCTGTATATTGATGGTTCTGTTTATTGATGGTTCTGTATATAGGTGGTTCTGTATATTGTTGGTTCTGTATATTGGTGGTTCTGTATATTGATGGTTCTGTATATTGATGGATCTGTTTATTGTTGTTTCTGTACATTGGTGGTTCTGTATATTGATGGTTCTTTATATTAAGGGTTCTGTATATTGATGGTTCTTTATATTAAGGGTTCTGTATATTGATGGTTCTGTATATTGATGGTTCTGTATATTGATGTATCTGTATATTTATGGTTCTGTATATTGATGGTTCTGTATATTGTTGGTTTTGTATATTGTTGGTTCTGTATATTGATGTTTCTGTATATTGATGGTTCTGTATATTGATGGTTCTGTATATTGTTGGTTCTGTATATTGATGGATCTGTATATTGATGGATCTGTATATTGATGGTTCTGTATATTGTTGGTTCTGTATATTTATGGTTCTGTATATTGATGGATCTGTATATTGTTGGTTTTGTATATTGTTGGTTCTGTATATTGATGGTTCTGTATATTGTTGGCTCTGTATATTGATGGATCTGTATATTGTTGGATCTCTATATTGATGGTTCTGTATATTGATGGTTCTGTATATTGATGGATCTGTATATTGTTGGTTCTGTATATTGATGGTTCTGTATATTGATGGTTCTGTATATTTTTGGTTCTGTATATTGAAGGTTCTGTATATTCATGGTTCTGTATATTGAGGGTTCTGTATATTGATCGATCTGTATATTGAGGGTTCTGTATATTGATGGATCTGTATATTGATGGTTCTGTATATTGTTGGTTCTGTATATTGATGGTTCTGTATATTGATGGATCTGTATATTGATGGATCTGTATATTGATGGTTCTGTATATTGATGGATCTGTATATTGATGGTTCTGTATATTGATGGATCTGTATATTGATGGTTCTGTATATTGTTTGTTCTGTATATTGTTGGTTCTGTATATTGTTTGATCTGTATATTGATGGATTTGTATATTGTTGGTTCTGTATATTGTTGGATCTGTATATTGTTGGATCTTTATATTGATGGATCTGTATATTGATGGTTCTGTATATTTTTGGATCTGTATATTGATGAATCTGTATATTGTTGGTTCTGTATATTGATGGTTCTGTATATTGATGGATCTGTATATTGATGGATCTGTATATTGAGGGTTCTGTATATTGATGGATCTGTATATTGATGGTTCTGTATATTGATGGATCTGTATATTGATGGTTCTGTGTATTGATGGATCTGTATATTGAGGGTTCTGTATATTGATGGATCTGTATATAGATGGTTCTGTATATTGATGGATCTGTATATTGATGGTTCTGTATATTGATGGATCTGTATATTGATGGTTCTGTATATTGATGGATCTGTATATTGATGGTTCTGTATATTGTTGGTTCTGTATATTGATGGATCTGTATATTGATGGCTCTGTATATTGTTGGTTCTGTATATTGATGGATCTGTATATTGATGGATCTGTATATTGTTGGTTCTGTATATTGTTGGATCTGTATATTGATGGATCTGTATATTGATGGTTCTGTATATTGAAGGTTCTGTATATTGTTGGTTCTGTATATTGTTGGTTCTGTATATTGTTTGATCTGTATATTGATGGATTTGTATATTGTTAGTTCTGTATATTGTTGGATCTGTATATTGTTGGATCTGTATATTGATGGATCTGTATATTGATGGTTCTGTATATTGTTGGATCTGTATATTGATGAATCTGTATATTGTTGGTTCTGTATATTGATGGTTCTGTATATTCATAGATCTGTATATTAAGGGTTCTGTATATTGATGAATCTGTATATTGTTGGTTCTGTATATTGATGGTTCTGTATATTGTTGGATCTGTATATTGATGAATCTGTATATTGTTGGTTCTGTATATTGATGGTTCTGTATATTGATGGATCTGTATATTGTTGGATCTGTATATTGATGGATCTGTATATTGTTGGTTCTGTATATTGATGGATCTGTATATTGATGGTTCTGTATATTGATGGTTCTGTATATTGTTGGATCTGTATATTGATGAATCTGTATATTGTTGGTTCTGTATATTGAGGGTTCTGTATATTGATGGTTCTGTATATTGATGGATCTGTATATTGTTGGTTCTGTATATAGATGGTTCTGTATATTGTTGGTTCTGTATATTGTTGGATCTGTATATCGATAGTTCTGTACATGTTTTTCACATGATATACATCCTTATCGTCCTGTACCTCGACTACTTTTTCCTTATTAGTAATTTAGTAGCGCTGATGTTGTCAGATCTTTTATTCAGTACTTATCAGGAGATTATTGTACTCAGGGGCTTTTGAAGTTTTGGGGGCAGCGGGTGTGTGCGATGTATCAGGGTGTAATTAGGAGAATGATGGCTGCTGAGGGGTCGCCTGTAAGCGGGGTGCTCGCCGTCCTCTCTACTATTCTGTCTGTATTTTTAGCTGGAGAATTTTTAGAGCCCGGGCCTGAGGACGGAACATTCCCCCGCCTGGCTGAGAGAATAAGGACGTCTGTGTTTTGTAAGGTTTTGCTCCCCGCGGACGCAGAGGCCATGAGTAAATGTTGCTCTTTCAGTCTGAACATGTGGAGATCAGGACGGGGCCAGAGCGTCAAGTAAAGTAAATACTGCCTGGGCCAGAGCTGAAGGAGTTAATCCTGCACTTCCTGCTTCTCATTCCCCCAGCTAATGGTTATAGGATGGGAACTTACTGTTGTGTGATAGTCATCTGCCTGCACCCTGTATTATACTGTGTGTCAGCCGCCTGCACACTGTATTATACTGTGTGTCAGCCGCCTGCATCCTGTATTATACTGTGTATCAGCCGCCTGCACCCAGTATTATAATGTGTGTCAGCCGCCTGCACCCTGTATTATACTGTGTATCACCCACCTGCACCCTGTATTATACTGTGTGTCAGCCGCCTGCACCCTGTATTATAATGTGTGTCAGCCGCCTGCACCCTGTATTATAATGTGTGTCAGCCGCCTGCACCCTGTATTATAATGTGTGTCAGCCGCCTGCACCCTGTATTATACTGTGATTCAGCCGCCTTCACCCTGTATTATACTGTGTGTCAGCCACCTGCACCCTGTATTATACAGTGTATCAGCCACCTGCACCCTGTATTATACTGTGTATTAGCCGCCTGCACCCTGTATTATACTGTGTGTCAGCCGCCTGCACCCTGTATTATAATGTGTGTCAGCCGCCTGCACCCTGTATTATACTGTGTATCAGCCGCCTGCACCCTGTATTATACTGTGTATCAGCCACCTGCACCCTGTATTATACTGTGTATCAGCCGCCTGCACCCTGTATTATACTGTGTGTCAGCTGCCTGCACCCTGTATTATACTGTGTATCAGCCGCCTGCACCCTGTATTATAATGTGTCAGCCACCTGCACCCTGTATTATACTGTGTATCAGCCACCTGCACCCTGTATTATACTGTGTATCAGCCACCTGCACCCTGTATTATACTGTGTATCAGCCGCCTGCACCCTGTATTATACTGTGTATCAGCCACCTGCACCCTGTATTATAATGTGTGTCAGCCGCCTGCACCCAGTATTATAATGTGTATCAGCCACCTGCACCCTGTATTATACTGTGTATCAGCCACCTGCACCCTGTATTATACAGTGTATCAGCCGCCTGCACCCTGTATTATACTGTGTGTCAGCCGCCTGCACCCTGTATTATACTGTGTGTCAGCCGCCTGCACCCTGTATTATACTGTGTGTCAACCGCCTGCACACTGTATTATACAGTGTATCAGCCGCCTGCACCCAGTATTATAATGTGTGTCAGCCTCCTGCACCCTGTATTATGTGTATCAGCCGCCTGCACCCTGTATTATACTGTGTGTCAGCCGCCTGCACCCTGTATTATACTGTGTGTCAGCCGCCTGCACCCTGTATTATACTGTGTATCAGCCGCCTGCACCCTGTATTATACTGTGTATCAGCCACCTGCACCCTGTATTATACAGTGTATCAGCCACCTGCACCCTGTATTATACTGTGTGTCTGCCGCCTGCACCCTGTTTTATACTGTGTGTCAGCCGCCTGCACCCAGTATTATACTGTGTGTCAGCCGCCTGCATCCTGTATTATACTGTGTGTCAGCTGCCTGCACCCTGTATTATTCTGTGTATCAGCCGCCTGCACCCAGTATTATAATGTGTGTCAGCCGCCTGCACTCTGTATTATAATGTGTGTCAGCTACCTGCACCCTGTATTATACTGTGTATCAGCCACCTGCACCCTGTATTATACTGTGTGTCTGCCGCCTGCATCCTGTATTATACTGTGTATCAGCCGCCTGCATCCTGTATTTTACTGTGTGTCAGCCGCCTGCACCCTGTATTATACTGTGTATCAGCCGCCTGCATCCTGTATTTTACTGTGTGTCAGCCGCCTGCACCCTGTATTATAATGTGTGTCAGCCGCCTGCACCCTGTATTATAATGTGTGTCAGCCGCCTCCACCCTGTATTATACTGTGTATCAGCCGCCTGCACCTTGTATCATACTGTGTGTCAGCCGCCTGCACCCTGTATTATACTGTGTATCAGCCGCCTGCCCCTTGTATTATAATGTGTCAGCCGCCTGCACCCTGTATTATACTGTGTATCAGCCGCCTGAACCCTGTATTATACTGTGTATCAGCCGCCTGCACCCTGTATTATAATGTGTGTCAGCCGCCTGCACCCTGTATTCTACTGTGTAACAGCCGCCTGCATCCTGTATTATAATGTGTGTCAGCGGCCTGCAACCTGTATTCTACTGTGTAACAGCCGCCTGCATCCTGTATTATAATGTGTATCAGCCGCCTGCACCCTGTATTACACTGTGTGTCAGCCGCCTGCACCCTGTATTATACTGTGTATCATCCGCCTGCACCCTGTTTTATGTGTGTCAGCCGTCTGCACCCTGTATTATAATGTGTGTCAGCCGCCTGCACCCTTTATTATAATGTGTGTCAGCCGCCTGCACCCTGTATTACACTGTGTCAGCGGCCTGCACTCTGTATTATAATGTGTGTCAGCCGCCTGCGCCCTGTAATATAATGTGTATCAGCCGCCTGCACCCTGTATTATACTGTGTAACAGCCGCCTGCACCCAGTATTATAATTTGTGTCAGCCGCCTGCACCCTGTATTATAATGTGTGTCAGCCGCCTGCACCCTGTATTACACTGTGTGTCAGCCGCCTGCACCCTGTATTATACTATGTAACAGCCGCCTGCACCCTGTATTATACTGTGTATCAGCTGCCTGCACCCTGTATTACACTGTGTGTCAGCCGCCTGCACCCTATATTATACTATGTAACAGCCGCCTGAACCCTGTATTACACTGTGTGTCAGCCGCCTGCTGCCAGTATTATACTATGTGTCAGCCACCTGCACCCTGTATTATAATGTGTGTCAACCACCTGCATCCTGTATTATACTGTGTATCAGCCGCCTGCACCCTGTATTATAATGTGTGTCAGCCACCTGCACCCTGTATTATAATGTGTCTTAGCCGCCTGCACCCTGTATTATACTATGTGTCAGCCGCCTGCACCCTGTATTATACTGTGTATCAGCCGCCTGCACCCTGTATTATGTGTCAGCCGCCTGCACCCTGTATTATAATGTGTGTCAGCCTTCTGCACTCTGTATTATACTGTCTATCAGCCACCTGCACCCTGTATTATACTGTGTGTCAGCCGCCTGCACCCTGTATTATACTGTGTATCAGCCGCCTGCCCCTTGTATTATAATGTGTCAGCCGCCTGCACCCTGTATTATACTGTGTATCAGCCGCCTGCACCCTGTATTATAATGTGTGTCAGCCGCCTGCACCCTGTATTCTACTGTGTAACAGCCAACTGCACCCTGTATTATACTGTGTATCAGCCAACTGCACCCTGTATTATACTGTGTATCATCCGTCTGCATCCTGTATTATACTGTGTATCATCTGCCTGCACCCTGTATTATACTGTGTGTCAGTGGCCTGAACCCAGTATTATACTGTATATCAGCCGCCTGCACCCTCTATTATAATGTGTGTCAGCGGCCTGCACCCGGTATTATACTGTATATCAGCCGCCTGCACCCTGTATTACACTGTGTATCAGCCGCCTGCACCTTGTATTATAATGTGTGTCAGCGGCCTGCACCCGGTATTATACTGTATATCAGCCGCCTGCACCCTGTATTACACTGTGTATCAGCCGCCTGCACCCTGTATTATAATGTGTGTCAGCGGCCTGCACCCTGTATTATACTGTGTGTCAGCTACCTGCACCCTGTATTATAATGTGTGTCAGTGGCCTGCACCTGGTATTATACTGTATATCAGCCGCCTGCACCCTGTATTATACTGTGTATCAGCCGCCTGCACCTTGTATTATAATGTGTGTCAGCCGCCTGCATCCTGTATTATACTGTGTATCAGCTACCTGCACCCTGTATTATAATGTGTGTCAGCCGCATGCACCCTGTATTATACTGTGTGTCAGCTACCTGCACCCTGTATTATAATGTGTGTCAGTGGCCTGCACCTGGTATTATACTGTATATCAGCCGCCTGCACCCTGTATTATACTGTGTATCAGCCGCCTGCACCTTGTATTATAATGTGTGTCAGCCGCATGCATCCTGTATTACACTGTGTATCAGCCGCCTGCACCCTGTATTATAATGTGTGTCAGCCGCCTGCACTCTGTATTATAATGTGTGTCAGCCGCCTGCATCCTGTATTACACTGTGTATCAGCCGCCTGCACCTTGTATTATAATGTGTGTCAACCGCCTGCACCCGGTATTATACTGTATATCAGCCGCCTGCACCTTGTATTATAATGTGTGTCAGCGGCCTGCACCCGGTATTTTACTGTATATCAGCCGCCTGCACCCTGTATTACACTGTGTATCAGCCGCCTGCACCTTGTATTATAATGTGTGTCAGCCGCATGCATCCTGTATTACACTGTGTATCAGCCGCCTGTACCCTGTATTATAATGTGTGTCAGCCGCATGCATCCTGTATTATACTGTATATCAGCCGCCTGCACCCTGTATTATAATGTGTGTCAGCGGCCTGCATCCTGTATTACACTGTGTATCAGCCGCCTGCACCCTGTATTATAATGTGTGTCAGCGGCCTGCATCCTGTATTACACTGTGTATCAGCCGCCTGCACCCTGTATTATAATGTGTGTCAGCGGCCTGCACCCTGTATTATACTGTATATCAGCTACCTGCACCCTGTATTATAATGTGTGTCAGTGGCCTGCACCTGGTATTATACTGTATATCAGCCGCCTGCACCCTGTATTATAATGTGTGTCAGTGGCCTGCACCTGGTATTATACTGTATATCAGCCACCTGCACCCTGTATTATAATGTGTGTCAGCCACCTGCACTATGTATGGCAGTCTCTATATGGATATACTATTTGACTTTGCTCGTGGTCAGGTGACCAGAAGGAGACCCTCATTTTTTATTGTTGTCCATAAGCAGCAGTACACATTCACCTCCCATCCTTCATCAGCCACTTAGTAGAGTCACTGCACAAGAGACAGGACTGGGGTCAGTGATTAGTGTTATCTAGAACCTTACAGATCAGTCCTATCCTAACCCCATACAATCCCCATATCTAGATCTCTGGAGACAGGGCTGGAGTTGGTGATTAGTCCTATCTAGAACCTTACAGATCAGTCCTATACTAACACCATACAGTCCCCATATCTAGATCTCTGGAGACAGGGCTGGGGTTAGTGATGATTCTTGACTAGACTTGGGCCACTCCTTGTGTGCTTTGCAGAGTTTAGAGCAGTCTAGAACATTACTGTAGATTAAGTCTAGAAAATCAGATATTGGTGTGTAGAGTCACAGGTGAGTTCTTTAGAATGTCATTCCCAGCAGACCTCATACCATACATGTACAGGAGCACATACGTGTGGCTGAGTGTGTCGTAGTTTCTTTATTTCTCCATACACAACATAAATCATACCCTGAAGTTTCTCCAGAGTCGGCGCCATCACCAGGCAGCGAAAAACAAGAAGTTCCTGCTGTTTCCTCATTTGCCATTAAAACTATCTATTGTATAATGTTCCACATGTTCCACAATCTATTACTATCTGTTATCAGCCACGTCAGGAGGGGAGAGGCCGACTGTAGGACAGGGGAATACAATCTATTACTATCTGTTATCAGCCATGTCAGGAGAGGAGAGGCCGACTGTAGGACAGGGGAATACAATCTATTACTATCTGTTATCAGCCATGTCAGGAGGGGAGAGGCCGACTGTAGGACAGGGGAATACAATCTATTACTATCTGTTATCAGCCATGTCAGGAGAGGAGAGGCCGACTGTAGGACAGGGGAATACAATCTATTACTATCTGTTATCAGCCATGTCAGGAGAGGCCGACTGTAGGACAGGGGAATACAATCTATTACTATCTGTTATCAGCCACGTCAGGAGGGGAGAGGCCGACTGTAGGACAGGGGAATACAATCTATTACTATCTGTTATCAGCCATGTCAGGAGGGGAGAGGCCGACTGTAGGACAGGGGAATACAATCTATTACTATCTGTTATCAGCCATGTCAGGAGGGGAGAGGCCGACTGTAGGACAGGGTAATACAATCTATTACTATCTGTTATCAGCCATGTCAGGAGGGGAGAGGCCGACTGTAGGACAGGGGAATACAATCTATTACTCCCTGTTATCAGCCATGTCAGGAGAGGCCGACTGTAGGACAGGGGAATACAATCTATTACTATCTGTTATCAGCCATGTCAGGAGGGGTGAGGCCGACTGTAGGACAGGGGAATACAATCTATTACTCCCTGTTATCAGCCATGTCAGGAGAGGAGAGGCCGACTGTAGGACAGGGGAATACAATCTATTACTATCTGTTATCAGCCATGTCAGGAGGGGAGAGGCCGACTGTAGGACAGGGGAATACAATCTATTACTATCTGTTATCAGCCATGTCAGGAGGGGAGAGGCCGACTGTAGGACAGGGGAATACAATCTATTACTATCTGTTATCAGCCATGTCAGGAGGGGAGAGGCCGACTGTAGTACAGGGGAATACAATCTATTACTATCTGTTATCAGCTATGTCAGGAGAGGAGAGGCCGACTGTAGGACAGGGGAATACAATCTATTACTATCTGTTATCAGCCATGTCAGGAGAGGAGAGGCCGACTGTAGGACAGGGGAATACAATCTATTACTATCTGTTATCAGCCACGTCAGGAGAGGAGAGGCCGACTGTAGGACAGGGGAATACAATCTATTACTATCTGTTATCAGCCATGTCAGGAGAGGAGAGGCCGACTGTAGGACAGGGGAATACAATCTATTACTATCTGTTATCAGCCATGTCAGGAGAGGCCGACTGTAGGACAGGGGAATACAATCTATTACTATCTGTTATCAGCCATGTCAGGAGGGGAGAGGCCGACTGTAGGACAGGGGAATACAATCTATTACTCCCTGTTATCAGCCATGTCAGGAGAGGAGAGGCCGACTGTAGGACAGGGGAATACAATCTATTACTATCTGTTATCAGCCATGTCAGGAGGGGAGAGGCCGACTGTAGGACAGGGGACTACAATCTATTACTATCTGTTATCAGCCATGTCAGGAGGGGAGAGGCCGACTGTAGGACAGGGGAATACAATCTATTACTATCTGTTATCAGCCATGTCAGGAGAGGCCGACTGTAGGACAGGTGACTACAATCTATTATTATCTGTTATCAGCCATTTCAGGAGAGGAGAGGCCGACTGTAGGACAGGGGAATACAATCTATTACTCCCTGTTATCAGCCATGTCAGGAGAGGAGAGGCCGACTGTAGGACAGGGGAATACAATCTATTACTATCTGTTATCGGGGGGGGGGGGGGGGGGGGGGGGGGAGGGGGGGGAAAGGGAAAAAAAACCAAAACCAACCAACAACAACAGGGGGGGGGAGGCCCCCCCCACCACAGGGGAATACAATCTATTACTATCTGTTATCAGCCATGTCAGGAGGGGAGAGGCCGACTGTAGGACAGGGAATACAATCTATTACTATCTGTTATCAGCCATGTCAGGAGAGGAGAGGCCGACTGTAGGACAGGGGAATACAATCTATTACTATCTGTTATCAGCCATGTCAGGAGAGGAGAGGCCGACTGTAGGACAGGGGAATACAATCTATTACTATCTGTTATCAGCCATGTCAGGAGGGGAGAGGCCGACTGTAGGACAGGGAATACAATCTATTACTATCTGTTATCAGCCATGTCAGGAGAGGAGAGGCCGACTGTAGGACAGGTGAATACAATCTATTACTATCTGTTATCAGCCATGTCAGGAGGGGAGAGGCCGACTGTAGGACAGGGGAATACAATCTATTACTATCTGTTATCAGCCATGTCAGGAGGGGAGAGGCCGACTGTAGGACAGGGGAATACAATCTATTACTATCTGTTATCAGCCATGTCAGGAGGGGAGAGGCCGACTGTAGGACAGGGGAATACAATCTATTACTATCTGTTATCAGCCATGTCAGGAGGGGAGAGGCCGACTGTAGGACAGGGGAATACAATCTATTACTATCTGTTATCAGCCATGTCAGGAGGGGAGAGGCCGACTGTAGGACAGGGGAATACAATCTATTACTATCTGTTATCAGCCATGTCAGGAGAGGAGAGGCCGACTGTAGGACAGGGGAATACAATCTATTACTATCTGTTATCAGCCATGTCAGGAGGGGAGAGGCCGACTGTAGGACAGGGGAATACAATCTATTACTATCTGTTATCAGCCATGTCAGGAGGGGAGAGGCCGACTGTAGGACAGGGGAATACAATCTATTACTATCTGTTATCAGCCATGTCAGGAGGGGAGAGGCCGACTGTAGGACAGGTGAATACAATCTATTACTATCTGTTATCAGCCATGTCAGGAGGGGAGAGGCCGACTGTAGGACAGGGGAATATAATCTATTACTATCTGTTATCAGCCATGTCAGGAGGGGAGAGGCCGACTGTAGGACAGGGGAATACAATCTATTACTATCTGTTATCAGCCATGTCAGGAGGGGAGAGGCCGACTGTAGGACAGGGGAATACAATCTATTACTATCTGTTATCAGCCATGTCAGGAGGGGGAGAGGCCGACTGTAGGACAGGGGAATACAATCTATTACTATCTGTTATCAGCCATGTCAGGAGAGGAGAGGCCGACTGTAGGACAGGGGAATACAATCTATTACTATCTGTTATCAGCCATGTCAGGAGAGGAGAGGCCGACTGTAGGACAGGGGAATACAATCTATTACTATCTGTTATCAGCCATGTCAGGAGAGGAGAGGCCGACTGTAGGACAGGGGAATACAATCTATTACTATCTGTTATCAGCCATGTCAGGAGGGGAGAGGCCGACTGTAGGACAGGGAATACAATCTATTACTATCTGTTATCAGCCATGTCAGTAGAGGAGAGGCCGACTGTAGGACAGGTGAATACAATCTATTACTATCTGTTATCAGCCATGTCAGGAAAGGAGAGGCCGACTGTAGGACAGGGGAATACAATCTATTACTATCTGTTATCAGCCATGTCAGGAGAGGAGAGGCCGACTGTAGGACAGGGGAATACAATCTATTACTATCTGTTATCAGCCATGTCAGGAGAGGAGAGACAGACTGTAGGACAGGAGAATACAATCTATTACTATCTGTTATCAGCCATGTCAGGAGAGGAGAGGCCGACTGTAGGACAGGGGAATACAATCTATTACTATCTGTTATCAGCCATGTCAGGAGAGGCCGACTGTAGGACAGGGGAATACAATCTATTACTATCTGTTATCTGCCACGTCAGGAGGGGAGAGGCCGACTGTAGGACAGGGAATACAATCTATTACTATCTGTTATCAGCCACGTCAGGAGGGGAGAGGCCGACTGTAGGACAGGGGAATACAATCTATTACTATCTGTTATCAGCCACGTCAGGAGAGGAGAGGCCGACTGTAGGACAGGGGAATACAATCTATTACTATCTGTTATCAGCCATGTCAGGAGAGGAGAGGCCGACTGTAGGACAGGGGAATACAATCTATTACTATCTGTTATCAGCCACGTCAGGAGGGGAGAGGCCGACTGTAGGACAGGGGAATACAATCTATTACTATCTGTTATCAGCCATGTCAGGAGGGGAAAGGCTGACTGTAGGACAGGGGAATACAATCTATTACTATCTGTTATCAGCCATGTCAGGAGAGGCCGACTGTAGGACAGGGGAATACAATCTATTACTATCTGTTATCAGCCATGTCAGGAGGGGAGAGGCCGACTGTAGGACAGGGGAATACAATCTATTACTATCTGTTATCAGCCACGTCAGGAGGGGAGAGGCCGACTGTAGGACAGGGGAATACAATCTATTACTATCTGTTATCAGCCATGTCAGGAGAGAAGAGGCCGACTGTAGAATATTTGAGTGGAAAATGAACAATGCTGCTGTGAATGCGTTTCTTTAGGTTTTGTGGTCATGTGACGCCTCGGATACTGGACTGCAGTTTTGTGCCAGGATCAACATCCCCCCCGTCCCTGCAGATATTATTCTTTACTCCACACTCGGGAGTAGTGACATCAGTCGGGCTGTAGTGAGGACATCCCTGCACACCCTGGAGCTCACCCTATTACTGACTCTACGGTTTCTACCATTTCTCGTAATGTTGTCGCTCATGATTTATGACCTGTGGCTGAGGCCGCAGTATTAATATTCCATCCATAAATGTATTTACACTGCAATCAATTCAGTGTGAAACAACAGCAAATATATTCCTTATATCCTCTATATGTCATGTGTATGTAGTTGGGGTAAGTATATATTCTAGATGTGATAACTGTACAAAAATAGACCAGTATAATGTATATTGAAGCTGATATGTGATCTGTAGAGGTAGAGGTCAGGGGTGTAGATATAGGAGGTGTAGAGGGAGAGGTCAGGGGTGTAGATATAGGAGGTGCAGAGGGAGAGGTCAGGGGTGTAGATATAGGAGGGGTAGAGGTCAGGGGTGTAGATATAGGAGGTGCAGAGGTCAGGGGTGTAGATATAGGAGGTGTAGAGGACAGGAGTGTAGATATAGGAGGTGTAGAGGGAGAGGTCAGGGGTGTAGATATAGGGGGTGCAGAGGTCAGGGGTGTAGATATAGGGGGTGTAGAGGTCAGGGGTGTAGATATAGGAGGTGTAGAGGTCAGGGGTGTAGATATAGGAGGTGTAGAGGGAGAGGTCAGGGGTGTAGATATAGGAGGTGTAGAGATCAGGGGTGTAGATATAGGAGGTGTAGAGGTCAGGGGTGGAGATATAGGAGGTGTAGAGGGAGAGGTCAGGGGTGTAGATATAGGAGGTGTAGAGGTCAGGGGTGTAGATATAGGAGCTGTAGAGGTCAGGGGTGTAGATATAGGGGGTATAGAGGTCAGGGGTGTAGATATAGGAGGTGTAGAGGGAGAGGTCAGGGGTGTAGATATAGGAGATGTAGAGGTAGAGGTCAGGACTGTAGATATAGGAGGTGTAGAGGGAGAGGTCATGGGTGTAGATATAGGAGGTGTAGAGATCAGGGGTGTAGATATAGGAGGTGTAGAGGTCAGGGGTGTAGATATAGGAGGTGTAGAGGTCAGGGGTGTATATATAGAAGGTGTAGAGATCAGAGGTGTAGATATAGGAGGTGTAGAGGTCAGGGGTGTAGATATAGGAGGTGTAGAGGGAGAGGTCAGGGGTGTAGATATAGGAGGTGCAGAGGGAGAGGTCAGGGGTGTAGATATAGGAGGTGTAGAGGTCAGGGGTGTAGATATAGGAGGTGTAGAGGTCAGGGGTGTAGATATAGGAGGTGTAGAGGTCAGGGGTGTAGATATAGAAGGTGTAGAGATCAGAGGTGTAGATATAGGAGGTGTAGAGATCAGGGGTGTAGATATAGGTGTAGAGGTCAGGGGTGTAGATATAGGAGGTGCAGAGGGAGAGGTCAGGGGTGTAGATATAGGAGGTGTAGAGGGAGAGGTCAGGGGTGTAGATATAGGGGGTGCAGAGGGAGAGGTCAGGGGGTGAGATATAGGAGGTGTAGAGGTCAGGGGTGTAGATATAGGAGGTGTAGAGATCAGGGGTGTAGATATAGGAGGTGTAGAGGTCAGGGGTGTAGATATAGGAGGTGCAGAGGTCAGGGGTGTAGATATAGGAGGTGTAGAGGTCAGGGGTGTAGATATAGGAGGTGTAGAGGGAGAGGTCAGGGGTGTAGATATAGGAGGTGTAGAGGGAGAGGTCAGGGGTGTAGATATAGGGGGTGCAGAGGGAGAGGTCAGGGGTGAGATATAGGAGGTGTAGAGGTCAGGGGTGTAGATATAGGAGGTGCAGAGGTAGAGGTCAGGGGTGTAGATATAGGAGGTGTAGAGGTCAGGGGTGTAGATATAGGAGGTGTAGAGGGAGAGGTCAGGGGTGTAGATATAGGAAGCAAATTTTACAATGTGATCTAGGAATTTCCATTTACACCTTCTGACAGTTGCGGTTTCATTTTTTTGGTGGTAGGGTCATCGCCTCTTGATACTGAGTGATTAATGCAGATTATTGATTGTCTGTCTCTGGGTAATTATGTCTTTTTCGTTGCTGTACCCCTGACAAGGGCAGTGAATCCTCGCCTCTGGCAGATGATTGATAATTTGTAATGTGTTTCTTGTAGTTTTCCGTCTGAAGTCTCTTTTTATATGGGAAAAGTTGTGCTTCTTTATTATGGCTTACAGTAAAGCTAAATTATATCTTACCAGCGGAGGGAGGGAAAGCCATATTGGCTATCACCTGACAGCCTGTCTTTGCATTCTGTACTGGCTGTGTGTTGTTTATAGGCACAACTGTGTGCTCTGTACTGGCTTTGTGTTGTCTTTAGGCTGACTGTGCACTGTGTTCTGTCTTTAGGCTGACTGTGCGCTGTGTGTTGTATTTAGGCTGATTGTGCGCTGTGTTGTCTTTAGGCTGACTGTGGGCTGTGTGTTGTCTTTAGGCTGACTGTTCACTCTGTACTGGCTGTGTGTTGTCTTTAGGCTGACTGTGCTCTGTGTGTTGTCTTTAGGCTGATTGTGCTCTGTGTGTTGTATTTAGGCTGACTGTGCGCTGTGTGTTGTATTTAGGCTGACTGTGCGCTGTGTGTTGTCTTTAGGCTTATTGTGCTCTGTGTGTTGTATTTAGGCTGACTGTGCGCCGTGTGTTGTATTTAGGCTGACTGTGCGCTGTGTGTTGTATTTAGGCTGACTGTGCTCTGTGTGTTGTCTTTAGGCTGATTGTGCTCTGTGTGTTGTATTTAGGCTGACTGTGCGCTGTGTGTTTTCTTTAGGCTGACTGTGCGCTGTGTGTTGTATTTAGGCTGACTGTGCTCTGTGTGTTGTCTTTAGGCTGATTGTGCTCTGTGTGTTGTATTTAGGCTGACTGTGCGCTGTGTGTTGTATTTAGGCTGATTGTGCGCTGTGTTGTCTTTAGGCTGACTGTGGGCTGTGTGTTGTCTTTAGGCTGACTGTTCACTCTGTACTGGCTGTGTGTTGTCTTTAGGCTGACTGTGCGCTGTGTGTTGTCTTTAGGCTGATTGTGCTCTGTGTGTTGTATTTAGGCTGATTGTGCGCTGTGTGTTTTCTTTAGGCTGACTGTGCGCTGTGTGTTGTATTTAGGCTGACTGTGCTCTGTGTGTTGTCTTTAGGCTGATTGTGCTCTGTGTGTTGTATTTAGGCTGACTGTGCGCTGTGTGTTGTATTTAGGCTGACTGTGCGCTGTGTGTTGTCTTTAGGCTTATTGTGCTCTGTGTGTTGTATTTAGGCTGATTGTGCGCTGTGTGTTGTATTTAGGCTGACTGTGCGCTGTGTGTTGTATTTAGGCTGACTGTTTGCTCTGTACTGACTGCTGTTGATGTGTTTATCTCTGAGGATTAAGTTGTAACTTACCCTCAGCTGTAAGCAGGTGTGGCTCCGTGCAGCTGTGCTGCCTTGTTCACTGACATGAAGCAGAGGTCTTGTTAATGGTGAAGTGTATGTGAGATTTGTAGATCTTCATGACGTCATCGTCTCCCCTGCGACTTCCGGTGAGCGCAGCCTCACACAAGAGCGTCCTTGTCTGCAGACCTCAGCACTCTATTAATATAGTGCAGCAGCCCCGGGCCCCATCCTGAGTGACCGGCCACAAGTCAGGGCTAGGGAAGACTGCAGGGGCCCCTGTGCATGTCTGATTGGCTCCTGTGCAGCCGTACCACTATGGTATGTTCGCAGATGTCAGCCAATTCTCTGGTCTCCTCACTAATGTCGGGTGACAACCTGAAAGTATAGGGGACAGAAGGGTTGTCAACCTTATTTACTACCACTGAATGCCATATAACTGTCTAATGTTACTCTGCTTATCTGTCAGTCTTCACTGTAAGCATTGCCATTATATTCACGAACCAGGACGAACAATGTATATAAATTATAAGAGCATGAGACATGATGTAACAGCAGAATAGTGACTGCAGCTCTGGGTGTGACTGGAGTATAAGACATGATGTAATAGCAGAATAGTGACTGCAGCTCTGGAGGTGACTGGAGTGTAAGACATGATGTAACAACAGAATAGTGACTGCAGCTCTGGAGGTGACTGGAGTGTAAGACATGATGTAACAACAGAATAGTGACTGCAGCTCTGGGTGTGACTGGAGTGTAAGACATGATGTAATAGCAGAATAGTGACTGCAGCTCTGGATGTGACTGGGGTATAAGACATGATGTAATAGCAGAATAGTGACTGCAGCTCTGGGTGTGACTGGAGTGTAAGACATGATGTAACAGCAGAATAGTGACTGCAGCTCTGGGTGTGACTGGAGTATAAGACATGATGTAACAGCAGAATAGTGACTGCAGCTCTGGGTGTGACTGGAGTGTAAGACATGATGTAACAGCAGAATAGTGACTGCAGCTCTGGGTGTGACTGGAGTGTAAGACATGATGTAACAGCAGAATAGTGACTGCAGCTCTGGAGGTGACTGGAGTATAAGACATGATGTAACAGCAGAATAGTGACTGCAGCTCTGGCTGTGACTGGAGTGTAAGACATGATGTAACAGAATAGTGACTGCAGCTCTGGGTGTGACTGGAGTGTAAGACATGATGTATCTACAGAATAGTGACTGCAGCTCTGGAGGTGACTGGAGTATAAGACATGATGTAATAGCAGAATAGTGACTGCAGCTCTGGGTGTGACTGGAGTGTAAGACATGATGTAACAGCAGAATAGTGACTGCAGCTCTGGAGGTGACTGGAGTGTAAGACATGATGTAACAGAATAGTGACTGCAGCTCTGGGTGTGACTGGAGTGTAAGACATGATGTAACAGCAGAATAGTGACTGCAGCTCTGGAGGTGACTGGAGTATAAGACATGATGTAACAGAATAGTGAGTGCAGCTCTGGGTGTGACTGGAGTGTAAGACATGATGTAACAGCAGAATAGCGACTGCAGCTCTGGAGGTGACTGGAGTGTAAGACATGATGTAACAGCAGAATAGTGACTGCAGCTCTGGGTGTGACTGGAGTGTAAGACATGATGTAATAGCAGAATAGTGACTGTAGCTCTGGATGTGACTGGAGTGTAAGACATGATGTATCTACAGAATAGTGACTGCAGCTCTGGATGTGACTGGAGTATAAGACATGATGTAACAGCAGAATAGTGACTGCAGCTCTGTAGGTGACTGGAGTGTAAGACATGATGTAATAGCAGAATAGTGACTGCAGCTCTGGAGGTGACTGGAGTGTAAGACATGATGTAATAGCAGAATAGTGACTGCAGCTCTGGCTGTGACTGGAGTGTAAGACATGATGGAACAGCAGAATAGTGACTGCAGCTCTGGCTGTGACTGGAGTGTAAGACATGATGTATCTACAGAATAGTGACTGCAGCTCTGGATGTGACTGGGGTATAAGACATGATGTAACAGAATAGTGACTGCAGCTCTGGGTGTGACTGGAGTGTAAGACATGATGTAACAGCAGAATAGTGACTGCAGCTCTGGAGGTGACTGGAGTATAAGACATGATGTAACAGAATAGTGACTGCAGCTCTAGCTGTGACTGGAGTGTAAGACATGATGTAACAGCAGAATAGTGACTGCAGCTCTGGCTGTGACTGGAGTGTAAGACATGATGTAACAGAATAGTGACTGAAGCTCTGGGTGTGACTGGAGTATAAGACATGATGTAACAGCAGAATAGTGACTGCAGCTCTGGGTGTGACTGGAGTATAAGACATGATGTAATAGCAGAATAGTGACTGCAGCTCTGGGTGTGACTGGAGTATAAGACATGATGTAACAGCAGAATAGTGACTGCAGCTCTGGGTGTGACTGGAGTATAAGACATGATGTAACAGCAGAATAGTGACTGCAGCTCTGGGTGTGACTGGAGTGTAAGACATGATGTAACAGCAGAATAGTGACTGCAGCTCTGGGTGTGACTGGAGTGTAAGACATGATGTAACAGCAGAATAGTGACTGCAGCTCTGGGTGTGACTGGAGTGTAAGACATGATGTAACAGAATAGTGACTGCAGCTCTGGGTGTGACTGGAGTATAAGACATGATGTAACAGAATAGTGACTGCAGCTCTGGCTGTGACTGGAGTATAAGACATGATGTAACAGAATAGTGACTGCAGCTCTGGGTGTGACTGGAGTATAAGACATGATGTAACAGCAGAATAGTGACTGCAGCTCTGGCTGTGACTGGAGTGTAAGACATGATGTAACAGCAGAATAGTGACTGCAGCTCTGGATGTGACTGGAGTATAAGACATGATGTAACAGCAGAATAGTGACTGCAGCTCTGGCTGTGACTGGAGTGTAACACTTGATGTAACAGCAGAATAGTGACTGCAGCTCTGGGTGTGACTGGAGTGTAAGACATGATGTAACAGAATAGTGACTGCAGCTCTGGGTGTGACTGGAGTGTAAGACATGATGTAACAGAATAGTGACTGCAGCTCTGGAGGTGACTGGAGTGTAAGACATGATGTAACAGCAGAATAGTGACTGCAGCTCTGGCTGTGACTGGAGTATAAGACATGATGTAACAGCAGAATAGTGACTGCAGCTCTGGGTGTGACTGGAGTGTAAGACATGATGTAATAGCAGAATAGTGACTGCAGCTCTGGGTGTGACTGGAGTGTAAGACATGATGTATCTACAGAATAGTGACTGCAGCTCTGGGTGTGACTGGAGTATAAGACATGATGTAACAGCAGAATAGTGACTGCAGCTCTGGCTGTGACTGGAGTATAAGACATGATGTAACAGCAGAATAGTGACTGCAGCTCTGGGTGTGACTGGAGTGTAAGACATGATGTAATAGCAGAATAGTGACTGCAGCTCTGGGTGTGACTGGAGTGTAAGACATGATGTAACAGAATAGTGACTGCAGCTCTGGGTGTGACTGGAGTGTAAGACATGATGTAATAGCAGAATAGTGACTGCAGCTCTGGGTGTGACTGGAGTGTAAGACATGATGTAACAGCAGAACAGTGACTGCAGCTCTGGGTGTGACTGGAGTATAAGACATGATGTAACAGCAGAATAGTGACTGCAGCTCTGGGTGTGACTGGAGTGTAAGACATGATGTAACAGCAGAATAGTGACTGCAGCTCTGGGTGTGACTGGAGTGTAAGACATGATGTAATAGCAGAATAGTGACTGCAGCTCTGGGTGTGACTGGAGTGTAAGACATGATGTAACAGAATAGTGACTGCAGCTCTGGGTGTGACTGGAGTGTAAGACATGATGTAACAGAATAGTGACTGCAGCTCTGGGTGTGACTGGAGTATAAGACATGATGTAACAGCAGAATAGTGACTGCAGCTCTGGCTGTGACTGGAGTGTAAGACATGATGTAATAGCAGAATAGTGACTGCAGCTCTGGGTGTGACTGGAGTATAAGACATGATGTATCTACAGAATAGTGACTGCAGCTCTGGGTGTGACTGGAGTATAAGACATGATGTATCTACAGAATAGTGACTGCAGCTCTGGGTGTGACTGGAGTATAAGACATGATGTAACAGCAGAATAGTGACTGCAGCTCTGGATGTGACTGGAGTGTAAGACATGATGTATCTACAGAATAGTGACTGCAGCTCTGGGTGTGACTGGAGTGTAAGACATGATGTAACAGCAGAATAGTGACTGCAGCTCTGGAGGTGACTGGAGTGTAAGACATGATGTAACAGCAGAATAGTGACTGCAGCTCTGGGTGTGACTGGAGTGTAAGACATGATGTAACAGCAGAATAGTGACTGCAGCTCTGGGTGTGACTGGAGTGTAAGACATGATGTAACAGCAGAATAGTGACTGCAGCTCTGGCTGTGACTGGAGTATAAGACATGATGTAACAGCAGAATAGTGACTGCAGCTCTGGGTGTGACTGGAGTGTAAGACATGATGTAACAGCAGAATAGTGACTGCAGCTCTGGGTGTGACTGGAGTGTAAGACATGATGTAAGAGCAGAATAGTGACTGCAGCTCTGGGTGTGACTGGAGCAGCATCTCTGTGCTGGTACTAGTTGGTCTTGTTTTTATGGTTTTCTGCCCTGAGGTCTGCACTGACCCTGTATGTGGTGGGGTAAGAGCAGGACAGGGTGTGAATATTTAATGTTATCAAAGTGCTAAAAGAGGAAAAAAAAATCCCTATATCAATATCTTTAGCTATAAAATATTCAATGTCTGTGTCATCCAGGGCAGCAGGAAGAACGGGAAGGAAGGCGGAGCCTGTGGGATTCCGGGTATGGATGTGTGTCACCTTGGGGTTCAGGTTAGGGATCACAGGGTCAGATCCTTATATACAATGTAGCCAGAACCCAGATATAATAATCTTATTACACCCCCATCCTCCTCCACACTCTTATTACCCTCCCATCCTCCTCCACACTGTTATTACACCCCCGTCCTCCTCCACACTGTTATTACACCCCTGTCCTCCTCCACACTGTTATTACACCCCCCTGTCGTCCTCCACGCTTTTATTACACTTCCTGCACTCCTCCACACTCTTATTACACCCCCCATCCTCCTCCACACTCTTATTACACCCCCCATCCTCCTCCACACTCTTATTACACCCCCCATCCTCCTCCACACTCTTATTACACCCCCTCCTCCTCCACACTCTTATTACACCCCATCCTCCTCCACACTCTTATTACACCCCCGTCCTCCTCCACACTGTTATTACACCCCCCTGTCGTCCTCCACGCTTTTATTACACTTCCTGCACTCCTCCACACTCTTATTACACCCCCCATCCTCCTCCACACTCTTATTACACCCCCCATCCTCCTCCACACTCTTATTACACCCCCCCCTCCTTCTCCACACTCTTATTACACCCCCCTCCTCCTCCACACTCTTATTACACCCCATCCTCCTCCACACTCTTATTACACCCCCCGTCCTCCTCCACACTGTTATTACACCCCCCTGTCGTCCTCCACGCTTTTATTACACTTCCTGCACTCCTCCACACTCTTATTACACCCCCCATCTTCCTCCACACTCTTATTACACCCCATCCTCCTCCACACTCTTATTACATTCCCCCATCCTCCTCCACACTCTTATTACATCCCCCCATCCTCCTCCACACTCTTATTACACCACTCCCCGTCCTCCTCCACACTCTTATTATATCCCATCCTCCTCCACAATCTTATTACACCCCCCGTCCTCCTCCACAGTCTTATTACACCCCCGTCCTCCTCCACACTCTTATTACACTCCCATCCTCCTCCACACTCTTATTACATCCCATCCTCCTCCACACTCTTATTACACCACTCCCTGTCCTCCTCCACACTCTTATTACACCCCCCCCTCCTTCTCCACACTCTTATTACACCACTCCACCACTCCCTCATCCTCTTCCACACTCTTACTATACCCACTCGTCCTCTTCCACGCTTTTATTACACTTCCTCCACTCCTCCAATCTTATTACACCCTCGTCCTCCTCCACACTCTTATTACACTCCCATCCACCTCCACACTCTTATTACACCACTCCCTCGTCCTCCTCCACACTCTTACTACACCCCCCCCCCCCGTCCTCTTCCACGCTTTTATTACACATCCTCCACTCCTCCACACTCTTATTACACCACTCCTTGTCCTCCTCCACACTCTTATTAAACTCCCATCCTCCTCCACAATCTTATTACACCCCCGTCCTCCTCCACACTCTTATTACACTCCCATCCACCTCCACACTCTTATTAAACTCCCATCCTCCTCCACAATCTTATTATACCCCTGTCCTCCTCTACGCTTTTATTACACTCCCTGCACTCCTCCACACTCTTGTTACACCCCCTGTTCTCCTCCACACTCTTATTACACCCCCATCTTCTTCCACACTTTTATTACACCCCCCCCCAAGCTGCTCCACACTTTTATTACATTCCCTGCCCCTGTCCTCCTCCACACTCTTATTACACACCCCACACTTCTACACGCTCTTATATACACCCCCTTCACTCATCCACACCTTTATTACATTCCCCGCACTCCTCCATACTATTATTAAACCCCCATCCTCCTCCATGCTTTTATTACACTCCCTGCACTCCTCCACACTCTTAATACACCCCTGTTCTCCTCCATGCTCTTATATACAACCCCCCCCAAACTCATCCACACCTTTATTACATCCCCCGCACTCCTCCATGCTATAATTAAACCACCCATGCTCCTCCACACTCTCATTACACCCCCTGCCCTCCTCCACCACACTCTTATTACACCCCCTGCCGTCTTCAATACTCCAATTGCACCTTATTACTCCCCCTCTCCCAGCTGTTATTACATGCCCCAGGCTCCACCATCTCCACACTCTTATTACACCTCCGCCATCCTCCAGGCTCTTATTAAACTCCCCACGCTTCTCCACACTCTTATTACACTCCCTGCACTCCTCCACACTCTTGTTACACCCCCTGTCCTCCTCCACACTCTTATTATACCCTCATCTTCTTCCACACTTTTAGTACACCCCCCTGATCTCTTCCACACTCTTGTTACACCCCTAACTTCTTTCACACTCTTATTACACCCCCCATCCTTCTCCACGCTTTTATTACACTCCCTGTACTTCTATAAACTCTTATTACACCCCCTGTCCTCCTCCATGGTCTTATATACACCCCCTCCGCACTCATCCACGCCTTTATTATATCACCTGCACTCCTCCATGCTATTATTAAACCCCTCACACTCCTCCACCACTCTCTTATTACACCCCCTGCCGTCTTCCATGCTCCAATGGCACCTTATTACTCCCCCTCCCCCAGCTGTTATTACATCTCCCAGACTCCACCATGTACTTTATGACCCCACCCACGCTCCTCCACACTCTCATTACACCTCCTGCTCTCTTCCACACTCTAATTGCACCCACACTCCCCCAGCTTTTTTTACCCCCCGCGCTCCTCCGCACTCTTATTACATCTCCGCCCTCCACCACACTCTTATTCCACCTCTGCCCTCCTCCAGGCTCTTATTAAACACTGCACACTCCTCCAGGTTCTTATTGAACCCTCTATGATTCTCCACACTCTTATTGCACCCCCTGCGCTACTTCCTGCTCTTTTTAATCCCCCGCGTGCTTCTCCACACTCCTATTATACCTCCTGTGCTCTTCTGCACTCTTTTTACACCCCGTGCACTCCTCGATGGCCTTTTTAACCCCCCACGCTCCTTTACGCTTTTATTACACCCCTGCGATTCCAAACACACTATTATTACACCCCCAGTCTCCTCCACCACACATTCTTCCACGTTAATCCTGCGGATTAATAACAATTGTCTATCAATTATCACTTATCATTTATTGTAACACAAACCCTCCCCCCTCCACAATAAATCCTTCTAAGTATCTAGAATCCTGGACTCATCCTCTTCTGTAAACCATTCAGCTGTGACTTATATCTGTTTCTAGGAAAGCTGGGTGGCAGCCAAGATGTCCACCATGAAAAGTAAATAGAGTTGTCACCCAGCTTCCGCATTGCGCCCAGAATTGGATTGTCAGCTTTGCTGTCGAGTATCTCCCTGCTCTCACGCTTTGTAGAGTTTTACAGATGACTGTGGACATGGCTGATGGAAAACATTTCCGGTCTGGCTGGAAGCGCGGCCGCGGTCAGAGCCATTCACACCATGCAGCCGTTCCCAGGTTTTATAAACAGATGGAAACATTTTGTTCAAAGACAAAATTTCACAATAATTTTCTGGAATTCTGTCAGTTCAGTTTTAAGGAAGTTTATGTGAAGAGATTAGTAGTAAACGTGCGCCAGGCGCCTGAGAGGTTCTGAATGAAAAGACGTATTTCTTGTGACGCAAGCCCAGAGTGCCACAGAGAATGATGGGAGGAGGGCGGAGACAGTGTGAGGTGGTGTATAAAGAGGGCCACATAAAAGAAGTCACATGACACGTCAAAGCAAGAATATACCTACTATAATACTACTCCTATGTACAAGAATATAACTACTATAATACTACCTCCTATATACAAGAATATAACTACTATAATACTACCTCCTATGTACAAGAATATAACTACTATAATACTGCTCCTATGTACAAGAATATAACTACTATAATACTACCTGCTATGTACAAGAATATAACTACTATAATACTACCTCCTATGTACAAGAATATAACTACTATAATACTGCTCCTATGTACAAGAATATAACTACTATAATACTACTATGTACAAGAATATAACTACTATAATACTACTCCTATGTACAAGAATATAACTACTATAATACTGCTTCTATGTACAAGAATATAACTACTATAATACTGCTCCTATGTACAAGAATATAACTACTATAATACTGCTCCTATGTACAAGAATATAACTACTATAATACTGCTCCTATGTACAAGAATATAACTACTATAATACTGCTCCTATGTACAAGAATATAACTACTATCATACTACTCCTATGTACAAGAATATAACTACTATAATACTACCCCTATGTACAAGAATATAACTACTATAATACTACCTCCTATGTACAAGAATATAACTACTATCATACTACTCCTATGTACAAGAATATAACTACTATAATACTACCCCTATGTACAAGAATATAACTACTATAATACTACCTGCTATGTACAAGAATATAACTACTATAATACTACTCCTATGTACAAGAATATAACTACTATAATACTACCTCCTATGTACAAGAATATAACTACTATAATACTACTCCTATGTACAAGACTATAACTACTATAATACTACCTGCTATGTACAAGAATATAACTACTATAATACTGCTCCTATGTACAAGAATATAACTACTATAATACTGCTTCTATGTACAAGAATATAACTACTATAATACTGCTCCTATGTACAAGAATATAACTATTATAATACTGCTCCTATGTACAAGAATATAACTACTATAATACTGCTTCTATGTACAAGAATATAACTACTATAATACTACTCCTATGTACAAGAATATAACTACTATAATACTACCTCCTATGTACAAGAATATAACTACTATAATACTGCTCCTATGTACAAGAATATAACTACTATAATACTGCTTCTATGTACAAGAATATAACTACTATAATACTGCTCCTATGTACAGGAATATAACTACTATAATACTGCTCCTATGTACAAGAATATAACTACTATAATACTGCTCCTATGTACAAGAATATAACTACTATAATACTACCTCCTATGTACAAGAATATAACTACTATAATACTACCTCCTATGTACAAGAATATAACTACTATAATACTGCTCCTATGTACAAGAATATAACTACTATAATACTACCTCCTATGTACAAGAATATAACTACTATAATACTGCTCCTATTTACAAGACTATAACTACTATAATACTACCTGCTATGTACAAGAATATAACTACTAAAATACTGCTCCTATGTACAAGAATATAACTACTATAATACTGCTCCTATGTACAAGAATATAACTACTATAATACTGCTCCTATGTACAAGAATATAACTACTATAATACTGCTCCTATGTACAAGAATATAACTACTATAATACTACCTGCTATGTACAAGAATATAACTACTATAATACTGCTCCTATGTACAAGAATATAACTACTATAATACTGCTCCTATGTACAAGAATATAACTACTATAATACTACCTCCTATGTACAAGAATATAACTACTATAATACTACTCCTATGTACAAGAATATAACTACTATAATACTGCTCCTATGTACAAGAATATAACTACTATAATACTGCTCCTATGTACAAGAATATAAATACTAATACTGCTCCTATGTACAAGAATATAACTACTATAATACTGCTCCTATATACAAGAATATAACTACTATAATACTGCTCCTATGTACAAGAATATAACTACTATAATACTGCTTCTATGTACAAGAGTATAACTACGATAATACTACCTCCTATGTACAAGAATATAACTACTATAATACTACTCCTATGTACAAGAATATAACTACTATAATACTACCTCCTATGTACAAGAATATAACTACTATAATACTACTCCTATGTACAAGAATATAACTACTATAATACTGCTCCTATGTACAAGAATATAACTACTATAATACTGCCCCTATGTACAAGAATATAACTACTATAATACTACTCCTATGTACAAGAATATAACTACTATAATACTGCTCCTATGTACAAGAATATAACTACTATAATACTACCTCCTATGTACAAGAATATAACTACCATAATACTGCTCCTATGTACAAGAATATAACTACTATAATAATACCTCCTATGTACAAGAATATAACTACTATAATACTGCTCCTATGTACAAGAATATAACTACTATAATACTGCTCCTATGTACAAGAATATAACTACTATAATACTGCTCCTATGTACAAGAATATAACTACTATAATACTGCTTCTATGTACAAGAATATAACTACTATAATACTGCTCCTATGTACAGGAATATAACTACTATAATACTGCTCCTATGTACAAGAATATAACTACTATAATACTGCTCCTATGTACAAGAATATAACTACTATAATACTACCTCCTATGTACAAGAATATAACTACTATAATACTACCTCCTATGTACAAGAATATAACTACTATAATACTGCTCCTATGTACAAGAATATAACTACTATAATACTGCTCCTATGTACAAGAATATAACTACTATAATACTACCTCCTATGTACAAGAATATAACTACTATAATACTGCTCCTATGTACAAGAATATAACTACTATAATACTGCTTCTATGTACAAGAATATAACAACTATAATACTGCTCCTATGTACAGGAATATAACTACTATAATACTGCTCCTATGTACAAGAATATAACTACTATAATACTACCTCCTATGTACAAGAATATAACTACTATAATACTGCTCCTATGTACAAGAATATAACTACTATAATACTACCTCCTATGTACAAGAATATAACTACTATAATACTGCTCCTATGTACAAGAATATAACTACTATAATACTACTCCTATGTACAAGAATATAACTACTATAATACTACTCCTATGTACAAGAATATAACTACTATAATACTGCTCCTATGTACAAGAATATAACTACTTTAATACTGCTGCTATGTACAAGAATATAACTACTATAATACTACCTCCTATGTACAAGAATATAACTACTATAATACTACTGTGTACA